>VWZU01003040.1:500121-510370 GCA_013397095.1 Sterrhoptilus dennistouni | reverse complement strand
ATAGAAGAAGACATGAGGGAACATAGAGCCACCATATGCCTTGGAATTCCTGAACGCTGCTGCTGCTGCCCTGCCCTCAGACAGTGCAAGTTTCTGTATCCTGCAGTAAAAATGGATATTTACTTGACAGAAATCCATGGCATTGGTGCTGTTTCCTCACGTCTGAGAATGAAATTGAGTTCAAGTGGATTTGTTTTGTGCACAACATTTAACACGTTTACAGAGAGGGACAAGATCTAACCTTGCATCTAAAGGGTTGTAAGGAATCCCAGACACAGCGGAGTCATTCTCATTTTTCAAAGTATTACCTCAAAGCATTGTTTTTCTGGGTTATGTTTTTACCTTAGTGTCTTTGAGGCTCTAGAGAGACTTCAGTAAATTTACTTTGCTGTCAGTGATGGAGTGGACAGGACTACAGGACCCCTCACTGCGAGGGCTTTCCCACAAACCTTCATATTTTCCTACTTTTAGGACACAAACAATGAGAAATTGGTGTGTTTGACTGCACTGATGAAGAAGAGAAAATCCATTTGTATGATTATACAGTGATCTAATGAAATGCATTGCTCTCTCGGAAATGAAGAATAAAAAAAATATGATTTTCATCTATGATTTTCATCTGCATTTTCACTGGGAACACATTTTTCAGGGGTTTAATTCAAGGGTTATTTTTACACGGGACTTTTGAGAAGAGCACATAGCGACAGGATGAGGAGGAACAGCTTTAAACTGAAAGTGGGCAGGTTTAGGTTGGGTATTAGTAAGAAATTCTGTTCTCAAAGGGTGAGGATGGCCTGGGACAGGGTGCCCAGAGAAGATGTGGCTGCCCCTGGATCCCTGGAAGTGTCCAAGGTCAGGTTGGACATGGGGGCTTGGAACAACCTGGAATAGTGGAAGGTGTCCCTGCCCATGGCAGGGGGTGGCATTGGATGAGCTTTAAGATCTTTTCCAACCCAAATCATTCTATAATTCTATAATTAATTTTATAATTCTATAATTCTATGATAACAACATCTTAAATGTCATGATTTTATGACTTACTTGAATGACATCTGTGCTTCTCACATGTAGTTGAACCCAAACGACGGAAATACGGACACAGCCGCAGATAAACAGTGCCTTAGAACAGCACTTACTAAATCAAGAATTGCTCTTATCAGTCAATAAACTCCTGAGGAAGCTGCTGTAATCCTCGACACAGGATGGTTTATCCAGTGTATTGACAGGCTCCGTTATTCGTTGCTTGACCAGACTTAAGTAAGTGTCACTCTTTGGGAAGTAAAACTACAATTAATGCCTTAATTGACATTGTTAATTAGATGTTATTTGCAGCACTGCTTAGAGATCCTAGAGAAGATCTATCAGAATGCTGAGTGACCAATTCCAAAGACCAAGTACAGAAAATACTCCTTATTTCTGTTTTCTGCATGAAGAGGTAAAAGAGGGAGGAAAAAAAATTCCAAGGACTTGCCAATGGCTCCCCATAGAGCTGATGGCAGAGACCCAGACCTTTCCTGTCCTTTTCTTGCACATTTATCAGACTTTCCTCTTTGATTTTTATTTACCGAGACCCAGAACTCATAATTCACCCCTCACTATGCAACAACTGATGAGAAACTCGATGACAGCAATTGCTCCTGATTTAAAGTGGCCAGGGATGGGGGAACTGAAGCCAAGAACCAGCCTGTGCACCATGAGCCTCAGAGCCTTTTAGATCTCTTCCTTGGTGCCAAATCTGTGCTGGCTGCTCTCCACCTGCCTGGCCTCCCGTGGCTTTGTTTATCTGAACACAACTTGCATTTAACCCTTTTGTTTCAGCGTTTGTCCCTTATTAGTGGCAGGGCGGGAGGGGATGAAAGGCTTCCAAAGCTGTTTGGTCCTGAATTGGCTTGCCCACTTCTCCCGTAGTCCTGTTGTTCTCAGGTCAGTATTGTGGGTTGGAGGGCTGCTCCACAAAGGTGATTCTCCAAAAGGTTTTGGGTTTTGATACATTAAGATCAATGTGCAAAGCCTGCACTGTTTTTACTGCACGTTGTGTGCCTACAGAAAATGCAGCGACTGGGGCAGGGAGAGGCTGTGGAAAACACTTACAACCCCTTGTTATCCTGCTGTCCAGCTATGTGGATAACGAGCTGGCTGGGCAGGAGTTTAATTTTTTTCTTTCCTGTTTTATATCCCACTGATTGGAAGTTTGACATTCCGTTTCTGAACACGAAATAAACCAGCGAGCTCTCGCACCCAACTCGGCGGCATCCACCACGCTGAGCCTCCTCTCTGCCTTCCCCAGGCTGCCTGCTGCTCTCCTGCTCCAACAATCTGTTCAGCCGGCTGGCAGAGCCACAGTCAGGAGCAGCAGGCTACTTAGCAGCTTTTCTGCAGCTCTCTGAGCTCCCCACACGGGTTCTGTTCCATCCCCTGCCCGCTGCTTCCTTAGAAGGGACATCAGCCCTCTGCCTGGTCCTGTGCCTGCACCACACATGATTCCACACACACTATCCAACCATCCCAACTCCTTTGTCATGGCTCTTTGTGCTTTCCAGAAAAGTTGTGGCTTCCCGTGGGTCCCTGGGTCACTCTTGGGAGTGTCCAAGGCCAGGCTGGACAAGCCTTTCAGGAACCTGGGATAGTGGAAAGTGTCCCTGCAAATGGCAGGGGGTGGATGAGATGACCCTTAAGGTCATTTGCAACTAAAACCATTCTGTGATTCCATAATTGATTGATTAATCCAGGATTAGCTGCTTGGACTTTACAGTCTCATTAGCAGGATCTGTAGGTAGTAGCAGGCAGGCAAGGTCACAGAGTACATGGTAACACACCTTTCCCTGTGTCAGGTGCTTCCCACAACTGTTCCCAGGGGTTTGGGTCTCTCCAGCCTCATGCCCCAGAGCCAATAATCTAAACTACAGATTAAAAGTCATTTATCTAAGAGCAGGAGGTGACAAGACAAGGGGGAATGGCTTCAAACTGACAGAGAGCAGGATATTAGGGGATATTAGGAAGAAATTCTCTCCCATGAGGGTGGTGAGGCTCTGGCACAGATTGTCCACAGAAGCTGTGGCTGCCTCTGGATCTCTGGAAGTCTCCAAGGCCAGGCTGGATGGGGCTTGGAGCAGCCTGGGATAGTGAAAGGTGTCCCTGCCCATGGCAGGGGGTGGAACTGAGAAGACTTTTAAGGTCTCCTTCAACAACAAGCCATTCTGGGATTCTGTTATTTTATCATTTACTGTAGTTCTCCATTTGCCTTGACAAAGGGATTTGTGAACATAATGCTCACACAGAGACAGTAAAGAATGAAGTAGTGTTCATTTTATTTAGAAAACAAGAAAACTGGGGCAGAGGATAATCAAGGGTAAGATTAGGAAGCCTTATCCATATTTGTGTGTTAGAATACGGACTAGTGCCTAAGGACATCTGAGTAACTGATCCTGTGGGGCAAACTCATTCCATCCAGTTTATCTACCTGAGATAAGTTCACCTGTTTTTTAAGTCTTCTCCCATAAGGGACAGAGAAACTGGAATTTCCAGAGGGTGGTTGGGTTTAGATATCTGTCCTACCAAGTGAAGAACAAGATCCTGCAAAGTCTTTGTTACCCAGAGCTTTGTGGAAGACACTGCAGTAAAGGCAGGGACAGACTGATGTATAATTAATTTCTTCCTATATCCCAGTTTACTTTCAGGCCACAGGGACAAGATCCAGTGAATCATGTCTGGAAATCATGGGAGAATTCCAGTGAGGTCCCATATGGAGAACAGAAAGGTCAGAGCACACAGGGCTGGCTGAGGTGGGATTCGATGCACAGATATGATCAATAGCATTTAAGGGAAATTATGGCTTTATTCTTTTCTTCCTCTTTCCTGTTAAAGGATGTGAAACTAGAAGTGGACTGAGGTCACCATAGCAACTAAGCATTGTCTAAACGTTGTGTGAGTCCTTCCTTTGAGTCTGGCTGTCACAGGAGCATCCATCAGAGAGCAGGATCAATGCAATTACTATTGAAGGGTCTCCTAGCTCTGAAGAGGGCAGGGATCATATCTGAGGGAAAAACAGAAGTTTTTCAAACAAGAACCATGAAAAAATTCAAAATGTTGCCCGACGGAGACTGTCAGTTCTGAAATAACTCCTAGAGAAGAAAGCAAATTAAATGCCTTGCTCAAAGGTAAGAATGAATGTGTGCCCACCACACCTAAAATCCTGCAATCACCTGGAACTCTTTTCCCAATCATTTGGGTCAAGAGGAAAAACATGAAGAGAGCAAAGACTGTTAGGAAAGGTTGAAGGGTCTGCTCATGTTTCCCCTACAGTGATACTTCAACCTTTTGCAGTCCAAGTGTTCTCCAAACCACTCTCAGCAGCTCTCAGCATCTTCCACCTTTGCATTCTTCCCAAAGATGCAGGATTATTTTTTTCCCCAAATTCAAACTAGCTCTCAGGTCATTGACAAAGTTCTTGATCTGTGTTGGAGCTTTCCCCTGACCACTGCAGGATGTCCCCCTGCAGAGGACCAAGGACTTGATCTCAAGCTGAAACCCTCTTGCTCATGCTGCACGTTTGAGTATCAGAGGCACAGAGCCTTATGTCCCCATAATTTGGTGGGAAAGGCCATAAAATGTCTTTTTTTTTTCTGCTAGAAAACATCTGAGAGGCCTCAGCTACTTGATTAGAAATGTAGATTCAGTTGCTGTTCTTTGATGACAGCATTTTCCTCCCATTTTCTCTGCACTGCAGATGGACTTTGTGATGCTGTGACCATGGAGCTTTAATTATAGCTTGTCCTCCTCTCTTTGGAAAAACTGGAATAATCCCATGGCTTTACTGCCTGTGCAAAGCCCAGGGATGAAAACCAGCTGGAAATTACTTGTTATCTATCAAGTGCCATTTTATATATACTTTTTTTTTTCTTTCTCCTTTTTGTATTTTTTCTTTAATGGTTTATATATAAAATAGGTACTTTTGCACTGAACTTGATTGTGACTGCTATGTAGGATCTTATATAAAATTAAGGATGAAACAAAGATTTCAGAGTTCTGGTTCCTTCAATAAATAAATATAAATAAGCTCCAATGGCTCATTATTATTCCCATGATGAGGATGCTGGGATGGGTCATACATGTTTTCCAGAGAAAAACTTGGTTACAGGGTTTTCATTCCCTCAGTTTCCAAGCAGGATGTTGGAACACTCATCCAGGCAAAACATCCTTGAAGAGCAATCTGGACCTTTGTATTGATCTTTTGCCTTTTTGACAGGCAAATGGAATTTCCAATTTCTCTCTGCTGCAATGCTGACCTTAATTTCAGTACAGCAACAAAACCCTGCATCCTTTATCTCAGTAGAAAATAAGCACACAACCTTCCAGGGATATTCGGGTGTTTAGGAGGCCCCTGATCTTTATCAGTCACCTTTTCTTCCTGCCTAAAAAAACCCCTATCAATACATAACCCAAACAAAAAGAAACTGTGACTTTCAAGTGTTTTTAACAGCTTTAACTGTGGGAAGTCAATGACTGTTATTATCTTTTCACCCAGTTTGGGGGTTTTGTACCATTTTCCCACACCAGCTTTTAAAGGCTTTACCTGGACTGTCTCCCCAGAAAGGACACAAAAGCCTTTCCACATTCAAAGATGGAGCATCACTTCCCCTCTCATTGTCATCTTATTCTAATTGATTAGGGATAACATCTAAACTCGGGCACAGACTGCTTCCCAAATCCAATTAACCCCGTGTTCATAAATCCCACTGTCCACCCGTGGCATCTCTAGTGCAGCACTTATGAGGCATGGGGTTCTCATAGAATCAATTAATCAATTAATTAGTACAACAAAGTACTTCAGTGTTTCCCTGTGTTTTAAATGGGATCAGTGACAAGACTATTCCCAGCTTCTTGGGATAACAGAGCTCGTTGCCTGAGCACTGATTGTGTTCAACCAAGAGAAGCAACAAGCCAAAGAGTTTGGTTCTGAAATGTGAGCATAGGATGTAATTCCCTGTTAAACTCCCTAATACCTGATTACATCCTTTATTCTACTGGATTTTAATTAGGAACCCTTAATCCTGGTATCAGCATAGGATAGGTTTTATGCCTTTGGTAAAAATTAGGACAATTTTCTCTGTTCTACATGTTGAACCATGTTTTGTGGTAAATGTAGCAGGGAGTGTCCTAAACTGAGCACCAGATAATCTACCTGAATTGCTGGAAGATTCACTAAGAGCTGCTCATATTTATTATTTGGATTTGTGAATGAAAGCATTTTCCAAATGTGGAGCATATGGCAAAGCTCAGAAACATATTATATTATATTATATTATATTATATTATATTATATNATAAGGCTTTGAATAGCTGAAACATTTAAGGGTTTGACTAACCATTTTATGTACACTTTAGATTATATTATATTATATTATATTATATTATATTATATTATATTATATTATATTATATTATATATAAGTCTATTATAGTTTGTGTTATTTTTTACTGCAAATCAAAGGACTGAAAATATGCTCATTTCTGATCAGGTTATTGAGTTTCATTCCGTGGTGCATTTGGGTGTGTGTTTATAGGTTCTAGAATATTTCAGCTGTACGGTGCAAAGCAGAATAAAAAAATAAATTTTGCTTCTGTATATTTCCATTGGCAGGCAGTATCACCTCTGGGAAAAAAAATGGGGAAAAAAGCAAAAAAGAGAAATTTTCAAGCTGAGAGTGCAGATCACTGTGTTAGGCTGTGTTAGGGCCATCTCTAGGTCCTGCTGTGTCCTACTGAAAGGTAGAAGCTTGACATGGTTTTTTTTCTTTTTACCTCTACAAAGATGTCTTGGAAGGCTTTAAATACGTCCTGTTGTGGAGTGGGTGTTTCTGGAGCCAGTGCTGGGAAGGCAGTGGAGAAGAGTAACATACAACAGAGAAGCCATGGAAGTACCAGCTCTTGGTGGAAATAATGATTGATGGATATCAACCAGAGAAATCCACGTGGAAGAGGAAAAACAAATAATTTTGGGGAGCTATCTAGAAGAAAAGCCACTGGAATTCCTAATTTACAAGATGAGAAAAAGCTCAGGAACTAATAAGACTTTTTTCCATTGGAGGAAAGGAATCTCCAGTGGAGAGATTTGGAGGACTATACTTTTGTTCACAGTCTTCATCTGAAAGGAATGAAAAACTTTGGTGATGCTGGAGGACCAGAAAGGTGAAACGAAATTTTAGAAGGCAGAGTTGCTAAGCACACAGAATTCCACTTTGAGCCTCCTGCGTGATGTCGACAGCAGCCCAAATGCTACTCCTTGGTTCTATTGCAGTGAGGGTTAGAGCAGAGCAGATTAAAACCAGCAACAGCTGGCATTTTTAGCTAAATACCCAGCTAATTTTTCCAGAAATCATCCCTCCCGATGACAGCTTAGTTAGTTAATTTTTCTTTTTTTTTTTTTCCTATTTTACTCCACATGGAAATCAGACAACCAAGTAAAGGCAGTCACATTCCTTTCTGAAATCCACAACACAAGCAGTGACTTCTCTCACCTCCAGAAAAGCATTTGAGAGGGATCAGAAAAAGAATCTTTTACAAGTGCCCATTGATTTCTATCTACTGAACCAGAAGTCCATGTGATCTCTTCAGAAATTCACATAAAAAATTAAATATCCAAAGCCACTCTTTAGGATTAATACACCCCATGATTTGCCTGTGATTATGTTGTACCTAGAGGTGCTTCAGAGCACAAAACTTTTCAAAAGTATAATTTAAAGTTATTGCTGCGTTTGTAAAAATTATCTATGGCCATATAAAAATGTTGCTGTGCTAGGAATGATTTTGCTATTAATAAAAATTAGTGTCCATGCCCAGCCTAGCTCCATAATCTAGAATCAGAGCAGCAGCCAGAGGACACTGTAACAATCCCTAAAATGTGATTAGCTGTGTCTTAGAAACATTATAGTTCTCTAATAACCCGTAATTTAGGGAACCATCATAAAATGTGACTTTTTTCATTAAACCCTCATTGAACAAATACACTTGGCTGATTAAAATCAGCAGTGATGATGGCAAAGCTGATGCTGATTCACCCCCGAGAGCGTTTTGGGATGTTGGTAATTCCACCTTGGGGTCAGCAGTGCAATCCCAGCCACATCTGCTGAGATTTCCAGCCGCTCCAGGTTAAATGTTTATTTGTTTATCTAATGAATTATGACTCTTTGGTTTGTTCCTAGTGAACAGATGTCCAAAAACCCCTCAAACCCAGCCCTACATGAGGTAACAGCTGTCACTTTTATTAGGGACCCCTTGAGGAGGTCAAGGAAGGGGACACGGGTTTCCACTGGATGGAATATTCCTCCTTTAGGGTCGTACTGTCACCCTGCCTCAGGCCAAATGGAAAGTACAGTGTGTGAGAAGATCTGTAAATCCTGGCAAAATTATTTTAAAATGTTATTTCAGCCCTTTGTTTTCCATAGATAAAATAAATACAGCTAAAACTAAATAAATAGTGCTTATATGTGTGTATATCTATCTATTTATCTATCTAATTGATTCTCTAAAAGCTCTATTATTTTTATTGAAAGAAATTATTTTTAATGCAATTTTTATTATTTTTGTTTAAATAATTTTATGTAAATAGGTAAAATCTTTATTTAAAGAAATAGAAGCCATAAATATAATAAATACAATAAAAATCCTGATTTCATTTGAATATATAAAGATTTTAAGTATAAAAATAAATATAATGAAACTCTAATTATTTTTATTAAAAGAATTTCATTCAAATAAATAAAGTTAATAATAATAATGATAAATTATAAGTTAATGATAAAATAGTAATAAATTAATAAGGAATTAAAATTTCTATTTTAAAGTTTTTTCCATTAACAGGTAACCTTTTACTTAAGACCTGGGATGGGTCAAATTGAGTTAATTTGTTATTGTTAATTTGGTCAAATCTTGTTTCTAATGTGGGTTATGGGTTAGGTGACATTGGTGATTCCTGGACATGCTGGAATGGATGTGTTAAAAATGAGGATTTTAGAGTTCCTGGAGCTGTGTATAAAACTGTCTCCCTAAAAGGGTTCTCTGTATGTGTGGTGATGCATAAAAAAGCAGATTTTGGACTCAAGGCTGTAAATGAAGAATTAATTGGTAAAATAAACTTTGGGGAAAAGGATCCTGGGGGACAGTGACAAACTTGTTCCTCAAAGGGCAGTGCTATTTAAGGGATCTGCAGTGGGTGCTGGATGCTGGGAGCAAATGGACCAATTTGTGTTAATTACCAGCACAGGGATAGAAGGATGTTTATGTCTGATTTCCACAGACCACAAAAGAAGTGTGATGGAACTTCTGCCTCTGGCCAGAAATCTTTAATTCCTCCCCGGGCCCCCAACATGGGAGCTCCTCACTGCTCATCTTGAGCCTGTCTTCTCCTTCAGCACAAGCAGAACCTGCCCTACCTCTTAATTATTTGCTAAAATAGATTCCAGCTGTGTTACCCAAGGCACAAACACAGATTGGGGTCCCCACTGAATTCAATGAGACCCAAGATCAGAATATTCCCTCTAGCAGTTAAAACTTGCAATATTTTCATATTTTGTAGTCTGTGAAGGCTTTTTTTTAACATCTTCCCTCCCACCCCATGCACATTCATGTATCTACACACAAATATCCTGGTTTTCTGCAATTTCTTTATAGCTGGATCCCAGCTGTATAGTTTTTGATGTCTCTTTATCCTGAGGATCTAAGTGAGGTTTTACACTCGTGCTGGCCACGAGGTTTTACCAGGCAGAGGTGAAGAACAAGGAGAAGATACTTTACCATCTTCAGAGATGATAAATCTGAACAGTGCAGGACACTTGACAAAGACAATTTCTCCCACACTTGCAGGTTTCCAGCATGTGATATTGTCCCACATTCCTGGGCAACCTGTGGAAGAGAAGGAGGGATAAAATACGTTAGTGGTGGGAATCCATCCCTTTCCCCACACTGTTATTGAGCTTTATGGTTGGTTCTTCCTTCTAGAAATAAAAAATATTCTTGTTTAGAATAATAAACACTGTCAATTTCCATTGGCAAAAGTATTTCCCATTAATAAGAATAACATAAAACCCTTAGAGGCATCACATAGTAATGGGCAGACTCTACTGTCCCAGAAGATGACATTCCTTAGCCTCAATTACATCACTCAAACATTCCAGAAACAAATTTTCCCTTGAGTATGAAACCTACTGCCATTTAGTTATCATTCAGAAGTTCTGCGTTAATTAAAAAAAAA
>VWZU01003040.1:469747-495745 GCA_013397095.1 Sterrhoptilus dennistouni | reverse complement strand
AATTATTAATAATTAATATTATTCTAATGGTAATATTTATTAATAATAAATGTTTTATTTATTAATAATAATATAAAATATTGATATTTATTGCAGAGCATTCTGATGCATTTTTGAGATTATACCCAGCATTAAACCATTCTAGTCATCCCGCCTCCATGGACGTCCTCACAAACCTTGTTCCCATTTTTCATTTTACACTCTCCCTAACCTGCTACTCCTGGCAGCTGAAAGGCTCCCGCTTGCCTGAAATTTCTGGACAAGCACCAAGAGGAAAAAAAAAAAAATCCCCAAAGCAAAGCCATGCTGGCAGGAGAGCAGTGATAAACAGCTCTTCTGAAATTGCTGATGGTCCTCTTGCTCAGAATCAGAAGAAAAACCCTCAAAACAACATTAGGACTGATAACATAAAGAGAAGTCTTTTAATGAAAGCTTTGAGGTGCACAAAATATCCCTAGGAGCAGATATGGCATTGGATTTTCACAGTTTTTATGTTTAATTAATTATCTAAAAATTAAATCCCATAAGAGACTGATTGCCTTGGTAACCTGGCCTGCTGGAGTCCCTCCAAGGGTTTCTTAACACTATGTCTTGTCATGTCCCCCAAGTGCTGGTGCAAAACAGGGTGTCCCTATTAGAAATTCTTTTCTTCCAGAAATTCTAAAATTATTTTCTCTAGAAATTCAAAAATTATTTTCTCCAGGAATTTAAATATTAGGTTTTATCTCATTGTCTTTTCTAATTAGGGGGGAGAAAATACGCATCTCCAGGTGATCATTTATCTTGGGACAGGCTGCCCAAATAAGTGGTGGATGTCCCATCCCTGGAAGTGTCCAAGGCCAGGTTGGATGGGGCTTGGAGCAGCCTGGGATAGTGGAAGGTGTCCCTGTGACTAAATAGAATTTCAGGAAGGTGACACAATGTATGAGAAGGGGTAACTACTGTCCTAAAGTGTAAGACAGTGCTAGAAACTCTACAGCTAGATGTTAAAAACCTACAAAGCTACAAATATAAAAAAAATCTAAAAATCTTCAGGCATCAGTCCCTTATATTCCTTTTCCCCTCTGTCTAGGGCTGTCTTGAGAGTCACAGTTTACTAGTGGGTATATATAAAACCAGATTTTAGGCAGCCCCAAAGGTGAAGTTCACTGAGTCGAAGGAAGGGACCTAATTTTAAACCAGCTGAGGGCAGGGCCTGTTACCCTTCACCAACACGGAGTCACTATGTCACCAGGACTGTGTAAAAACTTCTTTTTGGTAGATCTGTGTCCTGTTTATTTACGTTTTCATAGATTTATGTCCTGTTTTCTTATGGTGCCTGTATCTCAATCTCCTCTCTATTTACATTCTCTATATTAAAATCCTCCTTACAATCTCCACAACATCCTGTCACATCCTCACCTTGCTCCAGTGCAAAACACTTCCTCTCATCCCTGACAACTTTTTGGCAAGAGAAGGTGCAAAGCAGAGATTTTTTTTTTTTTTGGATGACAAATCCCTGTGTAGTAATTCACTGTTTACTCATTCCCTCCTCTAAAACAAAGTGGGTGGCTCCTACCTGTCTCCTTGTCTAGCAAAATTATTATTTTGACATTACTCTTATATTCAGCACCCCCTTTTCAGAAATGGGGGACTGAACAAAGGAGTAACAATGTGATGGGCAATGGAATTTATGGATTCACACATAGACAGGAGGTAATAGACAAGAATTTGCATAAAATTCGTTCCCTTGGCAAATCAAGAAAAAATGTAATCACATAAATGTTAAACTTCTGTATTTTTCATGTAGGGAAATAAAGGCCTGAGATGAAAATCCACCCTTCTGGCTTACAACATGCAGTTTGATTTTCAGTTCCTCTCCTCATTTATTGGTTTAAAATATCACCTTCAAGGTCGTATTGCCTTCAGGAGAGTAATATCAAAGGAAACGTAATGTAACAAAGCAGCATATTAAACTGAATTATGTGGTGCACAATAACTTCTAAAGGGCACACTACATATAAAGCCTTTCAGAGAGAGGGGAATATGAGATAGGAGCTCTCTGTTCCTTCATAAATCTGGGTAAATACCAAAATAAATAAAGGCTTGAGCGTGGCCTGGGCATGGGGATATGATTTCCAAAAGTAATTGACATTTCAAAGCGCAGGTGTCTTTGAGGAGCTCCTGTCACAGAAATGTTGTTTCTGGAGGTGTTTGGAGCTGGGCACCAACCCTGGAACCCTGTCAGGCCCAGCCCAGGGAGTCAATTGTGCCCCAAAAGCAGGGTGGGCAGCAGGACAAGGGAGGGGATTCTGCAGCTCTGCTCTGCTCTGCTGAGATCCCACCTCCAGCACAGGAAAGATGTGGAGCTGCTGGAATGAACCCAGAGGGGGCCACAGAGATTCTCCCAGGGCTGAAGCCTCTTTACTGTGGAGAAAAGCTGGAAGAGCTGTGAAGGAAGAGGAGAAGGCTTCAGGGAGAGCTCAGAGCCCCTTCCAAGACCTTAAGGGGCTCCAGAAGAGCTGGAGATGGACTGGAGATAAGGGATGGAGGGACAGGACACAGGGAATGGCTTCCCACTGTGAGATGGCAGGGTTAGATAAGGTGTTAGAAATTCTCTACTGTGGGACACTGGAAGAGGTTCCCAGAGAAGCTGTGGCTGCTCTTGGATCTCTGGAAGCGTCCAAGGCCAGGTTGGACAGGATTTGGAGCAACCTGGGATAGTGGAAGGTGTCCCTGCCCATGGTAGAGGTGGAATGGGATGATCTTTAAGTTCCCTTCCAACCCAAACCATTCTGGAGTTCTGGGATTCTTTAGTTTCATTTGAAAGTCCAGACCATAACAGGGCAGAAATGTAACATCAACTGGAATTTCAGAGTAAGTTAAAAGAGAAAGATTTTTTTTCCCTCTTCTCAATTCTGCTCCTGATAAATTTTGGAATTATGTGAACAAAGTCTATTCTTTCATCTGACCACTGTCCCAGTTATTACACCAGGAAGATTTTTTCTATCCAAGCAATACTCAGAGACCCAAGTTGTTGCTCAGAGATGCACCTTGAGCTGTCTAACCTGGTGTTTACTTGTCTCATCAGTATAAAAGCTTTGTGTGTAACTCTAAGGGAAGTTCTGCATTTCTTTTACAACACAGAAAATTAAAAACAACAAGAACAAAACCCACCAACAATGAAACTAATAATCATTAAAAAAACCCTAATCAAACAAATAAAAAACCCCAAAAAAAAAACTCCCCCTAAAACCCACAGACAACTTTTGAGGGCACTGACAGAAAGTTTCTAATTATCACAGAACCATAGAACCATGGAATGGTTTGGGTTGGAAGGGACCTTGAAGATAATTTCATTCCACCTCTCGCCATGGGCAGGGACACCTTCCACTATCCCAGGTTGCTCCAAGCCTCGTCCAACCTGGCCTTGGACACTTCCAGGGACGGGACATCCACCACTTCTCTGGGGAAACCTGTTCTAAAATAAATTATCACCTGGAGATGCATATTTTCTTCCCCCTAATTAGAAAAGACAATGAGAAAAAGTCTAATTTTAAGTTTAAAGCAGCAGGAATCAGAGGAATTCCACAGGTATAGTCTAAGTCTCTGTGCCAGAGTGGTGTGTGAAGAACAATAAACTCTGATCCAGGTCAGCAGCACTTGACCCACCTCAATATTTTCCATCAGCTCTCCTTAGATACCTGCTGCCTCAGTATAAAGTTACTCAGAACTATATTATGGTTATTTAGAATCCCTTCTTTTTGTAATGAGACTTATAAACTGCCAGAGCAATTTCTACTGGTGTAGCATTATCAGTAAAGTGACTTTTTTTAATGGGATGACATTCTCAGAGATCCATGTGCAGCAGTGTTTGCAGAGAACTGTTAAAAATATCACCTTAATTAATCAAAGAGAATGTTAGAAAAAATTATTTGAGATATTTCACTTCTAATGTACTGAGTTAGTAATAGATTATTTTGAAAACTAAAAGGGACAGCACTCAAAACATTGAGGTTTTTGATGGGAATAATGGATTATAGAGCATATTATTTTTATGAAATAAAACTTATACTAATATAAAAATATGACTTAATGATAAATTCAACATTTAAATTATAAAATAAATAATATAAATTATTTTCAATATTTCAATTATAAAACCACATTTATTGTATATTATTATTCTAATTTTATGATGTAAATATTTTATATCATTATATATCAAATTTATATATTATAAATGTTATGAAATATTTTACAAAATATATCTCCCTTGCTATATGAAACATGCTGTATTTTATAACTTTTTTTACTCCTTGGAGATTTCATACACGGCAAAGATCAATTTTCAGATTAAGAGTTGAGCTGTTATTTACAATCAGAGAAGTGTAAATTCTTTTTCTCCTTTTAAATCTGTTTAGTTCTTTGCCGTCACAGGATATTTATTTCTAAGGTCACACTTACTGCTGCTCTTGCATTGATACCTGCCAAGAAAACCTCATCCAAGAACATCTCCAGAATCTTTTAAGTGCCGCCAGCCAATTGGCCTTAGGTGAGCTTTGGAGAGTTTTAAAGGGAAACTTCAATTTGGCAAAATCTCCGGAACATTTCTTTGTCTAATTAGGCAGGAGAGTAAAAAGCCAATAAGCTGGGAAATCGAGAGGAGTTGTTTTTTTGTTGTTTTTTTTTAAACTCTGCTTTAAATATAATAAAAAGGATTGGCTACTCCTCTCTGAGAAAGTCACCGCGCTGCTGTTCGGGAGGAGGGGAGAGTCGGTGAAAATACTGAAAAATTTGGGAGATTTTTCTTGGTTCGTGGTTGTGGGTCTTTTTTGGGTTTTTTGGGTTTGGTTTGGTTGGGTTTGGTTGGGGGTTTTTTGTGGTTTTTTGGGGGGTTTTTTTGGTGGGTTTTTGGTTGTTTTTTTCTTGTTTGTTTTTTGGGGTTTTTTGTTTGGTGTTTTGGGGGTATTTTTTATTTGGTTTTTTAATGGGCTTTTTTGGTGGGCTTTTTTTTGTTTTTTTTTGGTTTTTTTGTTTGTTTGGTTGGGTTTTTTTTGTTTTTGTTTGGTTGGGGTTTTTTTGTTGTTGTTGTTGTTTTGTTGTTGTTGTTGTTTGTTTTTGTTTGGGTTTTTGTTGTTGTTTGTTTGTTTGGGGTGGGGTTTTTTTGGTTTTTTGGGGTCTTTTTTTTTGGTTTGTGTTTTTTTTGTGCTTTATTTTCCCCCCATTACTGCTGGAGGGCAGGATGACACTCCCAAGCTGCCAGAAGCCGAGGCAGTGCCAGGCTGAGCAGCTGCAGATAATCCAGCTTTGCCCAGGACACGGGATGTGGGAGACCACGGGGAGCTGCTGGAGGCGGCTTCGCCTGGCACCACCTGGTCCCCCATCTCCTCCTTTCTTTTTGGGGGCAGCCAGAACATCATCATTCTCCCCCAGCACTGGTTCTGACTCACTTCCCTCCCTTCTAAGGGGAAGGAGATGGCATCCTGCACTTTATCAACTCTGTCTGTCATTAATTCTCTGGGCTGAGACAGATGGGGAGAGGGAGCTGCTGCAGCCGCGCCCCGCGGGCTTCTCCTACAGCACACTGCCACAAATTTTAATCCTCAGAGTCATTTCTGGGAAGGGCAGCATAAAAACACCCTGCCTGAAGGCTGCAGAGTCGAGACAGAGTTTGAGAAGGTGGGTTAATAACCATAAGAAAGTGTTGCTCTTCCACACAGCCTCATCCTTCCCATGGTCACATCCTATGGCCAGAACCTGGTCACTATGGTCACCTGTGGCCTGTCTTTGTCAACTGTTTAATTGATATTATCTAAGCATGCAACTGGTTGTGGTGTTGAGTGTCAGAGTCTGTCCAAGGATGTGATTTGCCTCACAACTGTCTCCAGTGGTTGGGGACTGGGACCCTGAACTTTGAAGGGATGCCCTGGCCTGGCTGAGGTGAAATGTTTGCCAAGTCTTGGAGGACTGGTTTGCATCTCCATGAGAACGGAGTGCAAGAACAACGGAACTGGTCACAGTGGACTGAGCTGAGGCTGCCTGTCCAAACTGGTCTGTCCGTACCAGAGGTTCAGTTTGCAGCTTGTTCCTGAGCATCCAACCTCAATACAGGTGGTTCCTGCTTTGGCTCTGTGCCCCTCGCTTTGGTCCCCACCCTGACCAACCTATAAAGACTCTGGAGACCCCCGCTCACTTTTGTGATCACCCCACTGGAGAAGATCGTGTCTATAGGCATTTCTAGGCCTTGAGGACCCGTCCCTCCACATTGGTAGCTATAATCCCCTTCCCCTCTTTCTCTCTCTTTCTCACTATTCTCTATTTTCTCTCCCCACTATCGTGTTTGTTGGCACTAAATAAATGTGCATTTTTTGTTTAAGTAAACTGAGTTGTCCCCCACTGTGTCTTTTGCACTCTGAGATCCCTAAAATGAACCATCAGGTTCCTTGCATATGTTTGTGTACCCTGACATTGAAATAGCTGGATAGAAATAAATACATATATATATAATATTATATATATTTTATGTATTTTTTTCCCACAATATGCCTCACAGTGAACCTGGCTTTCAGCAGGGCTAAAAAGGTTAAAAAAAATCTTCCCAAGCTGGAGAGCTGAACAGTCCACTGATGGTTTTGCCACCCTTGGAGTGATATTTGGCCCATTACGAGATTTATGGGCCTGTGAAGAAGACATCTGGAAAGATCTCTGGGATAAACAGTTGCCATGGAGACAGAGAAAGTAGAAATTTTTTCAGACAGTCTTTTTGGTAATTTGGAGTCTGCATTCCTTTGAAAATGGAGACAGGATTTAATGGCATGGAAGGAGATGAAGAGAAAATTTAACAGCAGGTCTCTTGAGCCTTGAGGATTTACAATAATAAATTCACAGCTTCACATCCTTTCTGTCTCAAAAGAAAAGAATGATAACATCTTTCTTTGATTTGTTCATTTCTAACTAATCTCACAACAGCACTGGAGTGGGATTAAAATGGGACACAAACCTTGAAACAGTCTCTGAGTTTGACTCTTAAAAAATCCCAACACAGGAGAACAGGATTTTCAATGGAAATTATTCAGCAAAGCCTGAGGTTAATAATTGCCCGGTCAATGACATTTGTCAGGAATTTTGACTTGTTTCTAAAAGGATAAATAGACCAAAGAAAACAGGCAAGCAATGAACAACTGAAAAGAGCAACTGACCTCAAGTCTATGTGATTGATAATTTCAGAAATTAAATTGTGGTACACATATATTAAGATCCCTCAAAAGGATTTACAGATTATTATTCTTTTTGTTTCAGGGTAGCTCTGGGCATAAGAAGATTTTCTGCTCATTTTTACAGCTGAAAAACAAAACCAAACAAAACACAACTAATGGTGACACTGAAATCTAAATGGCTCTCCAGAGCCAGAATTGTAAAATCGAGCTGCCCCTTCATATTCTGACTCCTGCTCCCCACCTCCTTGCTTTTCTGGTGCTTATAAATAGAATTATCTCAGTGGAAAATGTAGGAGAAGACAACTGATAACTGATCTTGGGCCAAATTCACTCCTGATGTAACCAGAGTGATGCCAGTGGGGACACTCCTGAGAGGCATTTGTTCCTTGTTCACTCCTTCAAACCTTCAGAGGATGAGGAACGACTGAATTAAATAACTTAATTTCTTCCAGTGTGCAAAATTCCATAATCTGTCCTGGAAATTGTTCTAGTGGTGAGTCAAACAATTCCTTATTAGAGCTCGTGGGACCTTGTGGTCTAGTGGAGGAAACAAAGGAAATAAATACATTATCAGCAGCCAGTCCAGTCCCCTGTGAAGAGGGATGTGCACATGCTGCATTTCATGCTCCTGAACAGCAACAAAATGTTAGTTTAACAAAGCTTTTCTCCTCTTCCACATTGAACTTTTCTGAGTGCCCACAACGTATTCAGAGAGTGGAAAAAAAATTACGCTGCAAATTCAATGGGATTCAGCCTCACTAGAGTTACTGGAAATGGAATAAATTGCACAGAAGATGGCCAGAAGTATTCCTGATGTTTAGGTCCAAGGAACATGTTGGGTGAAAATGCCCAGAAAAAAAACCAAAATTACAGTTGCGTTAATGCAAAACCTGAATAAATAGAGATAAGATAATCCCTTTTTGCTGGTCTTTGGACCAGCAGAAGTGTGATAGGTCTGGCTTTCTTTGTCTAAAGGCTAGTGGGATACACAAAGAAATAGGAAGTGGCTGCTGAGAGGACTTGACAATTTATGGTCAATTTACAGGAGCAGTAACACCAAGAACATACAGAGATATAGATCAAACCTTTGCCAGTGCTGGGTTAGTCATTGCCTCCATAAAATACATTGATGGAATCATTGAAAGAAGTATTTTGGAAAGGATGTGGATTTTAACAATATTTGTGGGGAAAAAAGGTCTGCACATCCTCAATTTCTTATGGCTTACTCCTGTAGATAAGGAGTTAATTCCAAAAGAGTTAATTAGTTTCCCCATGTCTAAAGCTGCTATCAATCAAAGATTAACTTATTTAGAAAATATAGAGATGGGTTAAAAAAGAAATATGAAAATTAGGCAAGTATATTATTATTATTCCTTCTCCTCCTCTTCCTATTAGAAAGAGTTAAAGATCAAGTAGGCAGGAAATTGTTCTGTAGTTTTTCTCACAAATATGTGGGCAGGTAATTACCCTCCCATATGAACTAATAAATACCTTTGAAAACTTGCATGCATCTAATAAATATTTTTTTAATCGGAATATGGAATCATTACAGCAAAATGGAAAATAATCCTAAAGGGACCTTTGGAGTTCACAGAGATCCTTCCTTGCACCCAAATAAAGAAAATAAAGACAAAATAAACCCATAACTCAAGTATCTAAAAGGAATTTGGGGGAGTTCTCATTGTCTGTGACATTTTTATTAGCTGGACAAAGCATGAAAAACCAAGTATTACAGGGCACAATTCTGTGTGCTTGAGTTACAAAGACCCAGAAACTTTTTTATGTTTCAGTCACTTGAGAATTTATGACTTGCAGAGACGGCAATAACTTCAGTGTCGTATATAAAGACAACAATAAATTTCTTCCTGATATTATACAAATGAACAGATGTTGTGTTATTTAGCAGATTTAAAATTAAATCTTGATGTAAACCTCAGTTAGATGTCAGTAGGTGTGTATTAATGCAGTTATAGAGTACAGGTTTATACTTATATTTATCTTCAGATAGATTACTCTGTGCACAGTATATTTCAGATACAGGTAGAAATTAGGAAGCACACAAAATCCACTCAGTTTATAACCCAAGTGAGAAATCTTATTCATGTGAGCAAGAATGCTCAGGTGCTATAATCACACCATTGGAAAATCTCTATCAGTTCTCAATCCAGTGGAATAATGAGAAACGAATCAGTGATTCTGGCCTGTCCTGCATGAAGACAATTATGAAATAGTCTTGCTGACTGGGAGGACTCTGTTTAATCCTGCTCAGGATTATTCAGTTGTGATAACACTGAGTTCTGGTGTGGGCAGTTTGTAGGTTAGCACAGAAGGGGTGGAATTACATTAATCAATAGTTTTTATGGCCAAAAACATGGAGCAGATTCAAGTCCTTTCCTGTCTTGGGAATAAGGATGAGGCACGTTCTTAAAATACCCCAACCAATCCTCCAGAGCATTTCATTAATTGTTTGTGTTCATTATTGCAATTTGGCTCCACTCTTGGCATGTGGCTTGGGCATACTCATTACACACTCTAATAATTGTTTTTTCTCCTCTAAAGCATTTCCTTGTGCATTTCCTTCTGTGTCAATGAATTTTTTTCAGCCAGATCCTGGCTGGTCACTCAGTGATGGATCCTTCCAGCCTTGCCTTTTGTTTGGGTTGTGATTTGCACTTGTGTTGTTTCACTCTGCTCCCTTCAATTTGTTTCTTTTTTCTTCCAAAAGGACACAAACCAATCGATTCCAGCAGCTGTAGGAGCAGGAAATGTATGGCTTGATTACCAAAAGTGCAAGCTGCCATGGAAGTCTGAAATGGCTTTTAGGGTAATCAGAAAGGCAAGGAAAAGGATCAATAAGAAAAGCATCTGCAGGTGCTCATCCTCAAGACTCAACTATCTGCTCTTGAAGGGTGAAAATGATACTGTTTAACTAATGTCCAATTATTTCCATAAGGTTCCTATATGCTTCACCAGAAAACAAAACAAAACAAAACAAAAAACCTCACAAAAACCAAACAAAAGCCATAAAAACCAAACAAAACTCACCAACCCCCCAAAAAACCAAAACAATAAAAAAAAAAAAACCCAAAAACAAAAACAAAAAAACCCAACCAAACAAATAAAAAACCCCAAACAACCCAACAACCAAAACACCAACCAGAAAAAAGAAAATAATATCTATGAACACTGAAAAAAAGAGGAATTCCAGGACTGGGAAGAGAAAAGGCAGCTCGACTCTCTGAGATTATGGATACACCTTCAGTGGGACTCAGCTTGCTTATTAAGGCACCTTAATTTAAGTTTTTTAATATGCAAACTGGATGTAAATCTCTGTGCCTGTAACTCTACAAGGAGTCTTGGGAGACTCACCAGCTAATTTAGCCAGTAATTTAGATGTCTAACATCCAGTGATGCAATTTTTCCCCAAAGGGGGCATTTTTTTCCCTAAATACGGAGCCCAGCACAGTTCTCTTCACTGAAACACACGTCGAAAATGCCTGTTGGATTCAGTGGGAGTTGAGATGGGACTGAGAGCAGCAGAATTCCACCTGTTCTTGGTGCTGACAGCAGAACCCTTCCGCTGCCAGCTGGGGATTGGCTGCTCTCATTTTGGTTAAAAAAATGTGTTTACTTAAGGAAGCATCAAAATTTTAAAGATGTGACTTGTCAAAGATCTTTTCAAAAAACAAGCTGATCATAGCTATAAATATTTTATTAGCTGGGAAGTGAGGCTGTTGGCTGTCAAGCCGTTTCCACATGGCTTAAGGCTCAAAAAATATTCTAGTTAAAACTAAAATTGCCTCTAAACTCCATGTTTACCACGTTGTGCAAGAGACAGGTAATTGCTTTGATTCATCTGTAAATAATTTATAAGACATTATACATTCATTGAGCTGTCAAAATCATGAGCCTTCATGGCATCATCCGGGAGCAAAATTCACAAAGGAAAAGAGGAGGAAAGAACATTTATTTTAACAGATCAATTTGAAGTCTTGTTGGTGAGATTTTTAAATTCTATTCCTTTCCAACTATTTTGCAGGAATAATGGTTATAACTGGGAAGAAAATGGACTCCAACGTTCAACATTCCTGTTGATATGAAATTAAGGAAAATCGGAAGACAAATCAATAGGGCAGAAGCTCTTCTATCTTACTTCTGAAATATCTTAAAATGAATATATTTCCTTAAAATTTGCTGGTCAAATCAACTTTTTTCCTCTCTTTTTAAAAATTTTTCTTTTTTCATAGGAGAACCTACACGTCCACTTGAAACAAATATTCTGCTTTCATCCAGCTAGAGTGAGATTAATTCCACCTTTAAACCCAAGAGTGGCATTGCTAAAGGATTCCTGCACCACAGAATAACTCGTTTCTGTGGTGGAACTCATATTAGAAAATGAAACCTCAAGCTGGGAAGCAGACTAGCACAGGCCAAGTTAATTTGTTTTCTTGCACAGAATGCAAAATTCTCATCTCTGGAAGGAAATATTGCCACATATTAAGCTTTATGACCCCCAAACAAAACACAAGTTATTTTTTCCTTCATTTCTGTTACAAAGGACTGGGAAAATCATATGACAGAAATTTCCCTTTGTACATCCCTGTTCCTTCCTTTTCTTGTGAGGAATTTGGGGGAAGGAACTGCACACTTTTCATTCCCTGCCTTTTTCCAGGAGCAAATTACCACCTCCATTCTGAGCCAGCAGTGCTGGATAGCAGCTCATGGGCAAAGCCAAGGATCTCCCTTCCTCACCCTCATCCTCCTTTGCACAAAAACTAAAAAAAAAAAAAACAATACAATGAAGATTGGACTTGCAGTTCCTCCTCCTTTGTTCTTCCAGGGGTGGAAAAGGCCAAGAACTTTGTAGAAAAAAAAATAAAGCTTAGTAAGGGCTCAGAGAGTTGATATTTATGGAATGGTCTGGGCTGGAAATAACCTTAAGGACCATTTCATTCCAATTCCCCTGCCATGGGCACAGAACATATGAATGTGACTTTGTGCAGCTGCTTTTGAGGGTAAATAGTGCTGAATTATCTCATTTTTGCCATGCTGAGATAAGTATATACAGATCTTTTTCTACCACTTAGCAGACAGAGCAGTTAAAAACTTGTTACAGCACTGTATCTTGCTCGTCCATCTGAAGATGATTTAACTTACTGTGCTTCAGTTTTATTTTGCTGAGGAAAAATCAATATGCAAAGCCTGTCAGGAGTCCAAATTATTACACTTATTCAGCTGCATGTATTATTGAGTAGGCAGTTCCCTGTAATGAAGTTCTTGGCTTAAGTCTGTGAGGTATATTAAGAAGCAGTGGATGTAGCACAGAAGAAGCTGCAACAAGAAATGAAATTGTACAGTTGGGCAGTTTTAAGCACTGGCCACCTCTGTGGGAATATCAGTGTGTGGTGAAATCTCGTAAGAAAAAAAAAAAAAAACAACAACATTTCATGGTAAGAAGAGGCTAAGAAGACTCTTGAGTCTTTGGTCTAATAAAATTTTATTCACAGCTAGAATTTTCCAAGTGATCCTAGAGTACAGGCAAAGTAGAAAAAGGAGAGATTTTAAATAAAATGTCAGGATGTTCCTCCAGAAACCCAAGTGCTGGGGAAGAGATGATTCTTAAGTGGGCACAGAAAAATCTTCCAATAGAAGTGATCAAAAGAAAGCCATTGAAGTTATCAACAGAATGCCCTGTGAATTTCTTCCAACCCTTTCTTGCTCCCACCACTTTTATTTTCCTTCCATCAGTAGTCTAAGTACAGGCGACCATTCCCATGAACACAGGAAGCAGCACCTGGCAAATTTGCTTTCCAGAGAGGGATTTAATGGACCATTGCCAACATCTGCATTTGAATGGTCCTCGAAATTTTTGTGGGGACAGATAGGAACAGGCAACTCTGGAGAACATTGTCCTCACTGGAAAGCAGATGTTCCAAATGCATCCCATGAGTCACTCCTTAAAAAAGCAGTTTTTGTCCTGGGACTGGGAAGGCACCTTTGGGACAACAGCCAAGCTGGAAACACCTAAGGCACAGAAACCTCCAGTTCTGTGAGGAAAATTCACCGGATCCCAGAATATTCTGAGTTGGAAGGGACACACAGGATCATGGAGTCCAGCGGCTGGCCCTGCCAGCTGTTGACAAACCAGTGTCACACAGAGCCTCTGCTGCAGTGACTCTGCTCCTTTTCCTGCTCCTGACCAACAAAAAGCCAGAAGGAACAGGGACCCTGATTGTCATCACCAGAAACAGGGGCAGGGATCCTGATTGTCATTCCCAGAAATAGGGAACATCATTACAAAAGGGGAGCTATTGCAGCGTGCAGAGGGAATAGGCAGATATTACAAATTTCCCATCACACCAGGGGCATAAACATGCCCTTAATATACCCCAGAGTCCTAATTTCAGTCTGCATTGGTGGATCCTGTTATATTCCCTGGCCATATTTAATGAATTAATCAGCTGCAGAAGCCCAAATCTGAAGAATTAAGGAAAGGATCAAAATCTGTATTTTGTCTATATTAATGTTTATATCAGCATCTTTTACATCCTTCTAGTTTTTTATAATCTCAAGCAGGAATCATAATTTTTTGCTGTACTGTCCTTTATTTCTGAACTGTCCTGTCCTTGCCTTTGGGTAATTTGACCAAAACCAACCAAATTTCCTGGATGTGGTGTGCAGTAATCCTGTGTTTCTCTGTTTCAAACAACAAGTGGTCAGAATTATTCACTTCAGCAATCTTTTTCTTCTTTTTTTTTTGTGTCTACAATCAATGCATTTTTTCATAGCTTGGTTAACATCCTCCAGCAAACAAAACTTCTTTTTTAAGGTATTCTTAGGAAACAAGACTGCTTCTCTGGAAATGCCTCTCTCTTTTCACTGAGATTCAGCGAATCATGGATTGGTTTTGGTTCAAAGGGACCTTGAAAGATCATCTAGTCCAAATCTGCTACAATGATCAGAGACTCCTTTAACTACATCTTCAGTGTCTCACCTTTCACTCCAGCCCCTGAAGTAAATGTATTCCCTGAAGCTTTGATAGTAATTCCAGGGATAAAACGAAGGTGTCTCTGGGAAATGATCTGAGCTCTGAAGTCTTCTATTTTCCATCACTTCCATCTCTTTCCCATCCCATTCAGGGAGCCTAGGTGACTGACTTATACTGGACATGGGGTTTTTAGGAAGCTCTGTCAGGCATTTTTAATCTGAGGATTTAATTTATTTTAACAAAGGTAAGGTTTTACTGCAGTCTTAAACTTTTCAGGGGACTGAATTTCCAGTCTGGATAGAAAAAAATCATCTCAAGGCCCCATGTCAGAATATCTGGATACCCTAAGGAATACAGGGACTCTTGTGTTTATGTGCACCTGCATCTGGTCCTAAAAAAATCTCCAAAGTAATTCCCCATTTCTCTTGCTTCAGGAGTTTATTGGACACTAGAAAGCAATTTACAGGCAAAGCCTTGGGTTCATCCAGGGTTCCTCTGAAATGTAATCGTTACCAGAGAGGAGAAACCCAAAGTCCATCAGTGCTGTCTGACTCCATGTCTCATCCTTGAAATGAAGATCCTAGAAACCAGCCAACTCTGCCATTGCCTCCAGCAAGGACTGAGCTCTCTCTCACTCACTGCTGTGCTTTCTCAGGGACACAAACAGTCTGAGGCAGCAATAAAGCCTTGCTTCATCAGAAAATCCAGCAGCCAGCCACAGAAACAAGCCATGGGAATAGGAACAAAAGAGATTTTCACTGAATTCCCTTTGAAAAGAAGATCCAGTTGTCTGGCACCTGCCTCACTCATTTTTACAGAAGCACAAGATATTTGCAGGACTTTATGAAAACACAATTTCCATGCAAGGAAACACAGTTTTTCCAGCACTACGGAAGAGCGCACCAGCTGCCTCCTGGGATAGAGCAGTGATTTTAAAGGAGTTTGCCACCACAGATCCCTTATCAATTATCACTTACTTATAATTCAGATGACTCCTTAACAGTTTTTTGGGGATATTTTTTAGCCATGGTACTACAAACGTTAAAAATTCGATGAGTGCATGTCATCACAGCTTCCAGCTGCTCATGACCCTGCAGATACTGACAGATGAAACCATCATTCATTAATTGAATAAGTTTTACTGCTGCTCATCTGTTGCAGCAACCCTGTTGTTAGAGGGTAGAGATAAGCCAAGAAACAGACTTCTTGTTTATCATAGCATGAAAAGGGTCCTGGTTTATTCCTAATTTCATTTTAACCATCCTGACTCCAACTATTCACTGGCTTTGGCTGTAGCAAGCTCCTACTGGAGGTTTCCCTTGTAGCCTCTGACTGCTGCTTATTTCCTGCTAAACTCTGACTGCAGAAATTAGTGTGCAGACTGTGACTGCAGGCTTTTACCCAGATAGACTGTGACTGCAGGTATCAATGTGCAGACTGTCTGCAGGCTTTTACCTGGCTAGACTGTGACTGCAGGTTCCAACAACAGGCTCTAACTGCAGACCCAAACTGACCTCACAGCAGATTCTCTCTCCCCAGGATCTTTCTTCATAACCTCCCCTCACCAGCTAACTCACTCTCTTTTATCACACTTACCTTTATTGGATATAGCTGTGACTCATCAGAGGTGAAGATGTATTGAGTAATTAACACAGCTGTTACTTATCAGGGACAAGGTCACCTGTATTCCCTTTTCCTACACTCATCATTCATGTTTTAACTGCAGTGGCCTGGTAGAACATGATTGCAATGACTTGTGCTGCTCACAATTGCTTGGGACAATGTGTGTTAGAAGTGTAGCCGTGTCCCAGAAGTAAAATCAGTTGCAAAGGCATCTAAAAATCAAGGAATTATGGAATGGTTTGGGTCGGAAGGGACCTTAAAGATCACCTCATTCCACCCCAACTATGGGCAGGGACACTTTACCATTGGACCAAGCAGCATCTACTATGCTGTGTATTTGAAAATGTTCATTAAAAACCCCAAACCAACCAATCAACCAACCAAGCAAAAATAAACAAAACACAAATGAAAAACACAAATAAAATAAAACACAAAACACAAATAAAAAAACCCACTGAAAGTAAACAATAGATGGGGCAATCCTCACACTTTAATAATTTCTGCATAAACTGGAAAGAACCTGCTCTCTTTGCTCTAGATTGTCATGTACACCATGAACTACATGGTCAGAGAGGTCTTCTTGATAATACTTAAGTCTGGACCAAAGAAAAGAAAGGATTTAGTGAACTGGATGTCACCATAGAAACAAGGAACTCACAGGTGGCACTGTGTAAATAATGCATATTTTATTTTTAAACACAACACTCACAAAACCCTCATTCTGTTCAATTAACTGAGATTTTTTTCCTTTGTCTTGTCTGACATGAAAACAGAGAGTCAGACAGGCAGAGAGGAAAATTCATTTTTAGCTTTTTATCTTGAATTTTATCATTTCTTTACTTTTCATCCCTAATTCAATTTAAGTACCAATACCTCTAAAACAATGTTGTGTTGAACAGAACAATATGAAATGGCCATATATTTTCATTTTCCAAATTTGTTAATGGTTGCTATTTTTCAGCCTTAATTATTCTAAAATGTAACCTGAACCTGCATTTTTCAATGACTAAATGGCTTGCAGAGAAATACTTTTATTCAATTCTGGTTCCCAGAAACTCATCTTATCCGAGTCATTATCTTACCCAGCTGCCTGGACAAATTCTAATTCACCTTTCATTTTCTTTTAACCTGTGTTCCTTGCCTATTACAGAAGGACTTCCTGGCAATTCTGGAGATGACAAAAGTAATGGCTTTGAAAGAACCAGGTGGGAATCATCACAATGAATACACTATGAGATGGGAACTGTAGCTCATACACGTGTTTCACAACTAATGGTGTTTTCAGAGATGTAGGTATTAAATTCCACTACTTTTCTTTCCCTTCTTTTTTTTTTCTGAATGGAAGTCCAGCAAATGCTGGAAGAAGATGACTAAACTCAGATTTATCAGCAGGGTTTGCAAAGGTGGCAGTCCTTGTTTAAACCACCAAAGTGTGTTCCTGCTGCCTGAGGTGACAGTAGAAATCTCTGCCCCATTACAGCAATTTTTTGCATCTTTTCCTCTGAGTCATCTTCCCTGACCATCCCCAGGCTGATGATCACCTCACCTCAGCTTTAACCAGCTTAGAGAGTGCATAGGGCTTGACTCGTCCTCTGCCCTCCCTCTTGAGTCAAGAAAGAGAGAAAAAGGCCATTACAGAGAACCATTTATCCCCAAAGGTCAGGAACCCTGAGCTGGAAAGGAATAGCTCCAAGGGAGGACCCACAGCTCTACAGAGTTCAGAATTCATTTAGGTCAGAGAATTGTGGTGTTATTCAGTAAAACCCAGAGAGAAAAAATTCCATCCCCGGAGACAAAGCGGTGAAAAAGAACTTGTAAGGTTTAAGGTTAAGATTCTCATGGCAGAGATTGAAGTAACCACACCTGTCCGGTGTGCTGTGGAAAATCCATGGCAGAGCTGTGCCCAGGTGAGGCAGGACACACCAGGCAATGATACAGGACACACCTGTGGCCCTGCAAACTGCACCCCTTGGCCACGGCTTAGCACTATCCCACGGATAGCACACAGCTCTGAACACAAGGGGAAGCTGCATTTAGGAACAATTTTCTTCAAAATAAATTGCACATGATTCCATGATTCCAACTCTCCCTGATGGAGAATGGTCCAGGTATTCCCAGTTTTGTGGCAATCCAGCTGGGCCTGGAAGAAAAACGTATTGGATCACATAAACACTATTTCTGGTCCCAGCACCATGAGATTTACAATGCCAAAGGAATATGCCTGCTCATCTGCCATTAATATTATGTCTAGGGTGCAATGTGGATGGTATCTGAATCCTTCTTTCCAGGAATTCCTCACCAGAAAGTTTATAAATGCACCGTTTGTCTCCCCAGGCAGAGCATCTAGTTAATATAGCTTGGCTCGGCTCTGTATTGAAGTGGGATGAGAAAGAAACCTCCTAGAGGCTTTTTCCAAGAAATGTGGTGGTTCATCCATTTGAGTTTTATCCTGTCTGCAGTGGTGTCTAGCAAAAAATCCTTTCCCTAAATTATTCCAGGGCAGTTTGACTATGATACAACAGCCTTTCTTTCCCCTGCCAAAGCTGATGCTGAACTTTTCCAATGGCAATGCACTTCCAGGCTTTCTGCCTCACTGATGTGACTGAATTCACAGTGGGACAGCATCAACCATTTCAGCTTCAGCTGCTCCATTTGAGGAAAAGATTCTTTATGGAGCCAGAAACTTGGTTTATGCCTGGAAAATTAAGATTTTGGTCATTATCACCAACAAAATTCATTCAACCCAACTGCAGACCTCCACAATGACTGTGTTAACAGGCAAGGCAGAAAAGTGGGTATTTATCATACAAACTTCTCAGCAGAAGGTGGATGCAAAAATAGGGCAAGTGTAAGTTCTGTAAGTATTTGTAAGTGTCAGTGAGTTCCAAGTTCTAATTTTGACCTCTTGACTATAAACACAGTTTCAATATCTAGCAGTGATAAAGATCTCCCTCCTTTCTAAATCCATTTTGAGGTGACATGACTTCATCCACTCTATCAGGTGAACAAACTTACAGAATCTTAGGATTTTTTAGGTTGGAAAGGACCTTAAAGTTCATCCAGTTCCCACTCTCTGCCATGGGGCACCTTCCACTATCCCAAGCTGCTCAAATCCCCATCCAAACTGGCCTTGGACAGTTTCAGGGATGGGGCAGCCACAGCTTCTCTGGGAAACCTGATCCAGGGCCTCACCATCCTCACAGGGAAGAATTTCTTTCCAATATTTAATCTACAGCTACCCTCTTTCACTTAAAACCATTTCCCTTTCCCCCAAAAAAAATCTATAAAGCATGATGATAAAGTCAGAGAAATTCAGCACAGAGCTAAAGAAAGAATCAATGATGGGGACACAGAGATAAGTGAAGAACTTTTCCTTGCATTTGCCCGAGGAAAAGCAAAGTTTGATCACAGCTTGGGTCCCAAAGGGTGCACAGGAGACTTATTCAAAGACTCTACAGAATGGGTACCAGAAATAAGCACAGACCCCGTGTCTGACATCACATGCCCCTGGCTTCTCCCTTGAAATTCTTCCTTGTTCCTACCAGCTCTAATACAAATGTAGAAGAAGACCCTTTATGCAGTGTCACATGGATAAATCCATCAGTGCCAAAAAAAAGCATCTTTGACCAAGGAGAGATGTATCCATAGAGATCAAAGCTATGTAGGTCTGTATTCTGCTTTAAAAGGAACCACAGAGAAAACTTTCAGGTGTAGAGACGTTTTCTTATCTGTGCCTTTCCAACTCCAGGAATTCATTAGCTTGGATTCAGTCCTAGTCCTGTTGTTCTTGGGCACAGCTGCCTCAATAAGGGAGACACAGTGAAGTAATGTCTTCCCAGTGGTGCCAGTGGAAATAACAGCAAATAATTCAAAGGTCTGAGAGAACAAGAGGCTGATGAGACACTCAATAAAAAAAAAAGTGAAACTGAAAAAAAAACAAAACTGCTCCATCATCTTTGTGTGATGGAAACATAATTCAAAATCTCTCCTCACATCACCACTCTGCCTCCTAATTACCATCTCCTACCCCTGTGGTGCCCTCACCAGTTTCTTTCCTGTTGATTTACAGGGGAACTTTTAACAAGGATTCAATGTGATTCCTTGCAGGAGTCATCACATCCCTTCAAATCCTAATTTCCTTTCAATTCCTTGACATGACTGGCAAAGTTGCTTCCTCTCAACATTTTTCAGGACAGGAGGAGTGGGATTGGAAAACAAGGGCTGCAGGTTAAAGATTGATTTGACAGTGAGTCATGAACCACGTAATCACCAACGAGGCCTCATCCCTTCTTCTATCAAATCCTCCTGCTGAGTTCACTTTTCTCACACCTTGGCTCCTTCCAGGTTAGTGCATTTTAAGCACCTTGAACACTAAATTGGAGACACAAATCTGCAAATCCCTCAAGGAACTCTCTTACCATTTGACAGATAAGTCTGGAATATGTGGTTCCAACAGTGGAGAACAAGACAGGGAACAGGCTGGGAAAAGTATTGCATGCCAATCTACGGTTCTCCTTTCATCAGCAGGGTTCTTTCCCTCACAATTCAGATTTTTTTGGGTAATCCAGACCTCCAGCTTGACCTAGTCAATATAACAAAGGCAGAAGCTAAAGGTGGGATTTGTCTGATCAAATGTAGACACCTAAATGTGATTATTTACAGCTGACATGGTCACTCTTTATCCCATGTGTCCAGAGAGAAGAAATAGATATCATCTAATCTATGTTGAGGATGAAATAAATTATGTCTCAGGCTCTAGTTGGTGGACATCCAGAGCCCCAGACTGAGGAAGGTGACCTGCTCATTTGTAGTGCAGATGCAATTGCAGGTATCAACATTTAATTAGATAAATGCCCTGCTACATGCACATAACCCAGGAAACTGTCATTAATATCTGAATAACTCCTGTCTCAGTCTTTCCTAGCCCCAGGGTTGGGAACAGGTCAGAAAAGTCTGAATGGGAGAAATAAACACAAAAGGGTACATGTGGACCAGCAGTGAGATTTATCAATCCTCATCTGGCAGGAAATACTTGGAGGGTTGGTCAGAGGTAGAAGAGGGTCCAGCACAAACTGGGGCAGCTCCACAGCAGAACAGGAATAAAAACTCAAACAAAGGAGATTGGAAATACTGATGTAAGAAATAGCCTGGCACCACTGCCTGAGGAAGTTGAGTATGAAGTAATCACTGCTCTCCTTCCTCTCTTGTCTGCCTTTGGCTTTCATTACTCCCCTTTATCAGTTTAATTCCTTCTCCAGAGCAAGGGAGTCAGATTCTGGGTCCTGCTGAGATTTCATTTCCTTCAAATTCCCTTTTCCATTCAGGCTGTAAGTGATGACTGAACAGGAACAGACACATAGGGTCAGAACATGCTCCCTATTTCTTCTCATATAAAGTCTTCTAAAGAATTTAAAACATTCAAGAGGAAGAATCCATCAAAAAACTAATGGGAAAAAAAATAAACCAAAGAGAAAATATCAAGGCAATCATTGCTTCTGAAGCATTAAAGGCCCAGCAGCAGAAGGAGAGAAAACAGTTCTGGGAAGAATAAAGAAGCAATGAGCAGAACATCTGGGCATGAGAGGCAGAGTGGGAGAGAAAGGAGGAAACATCACAAACCCCATTTGGTCGATGTTCGTGTTCACTGAACACAGCAAGGGGGTAAAGCAAAGGCAGCAGAGTTGAATTCCTGCAAAATGTAGGAGCCCACAAGTTGTTCTTCCTCTCTTGCTACCTAAAGGTGGGGCTTCCCATGCAGAGAAACACCAGCGCAGAAAACAAGGTCTCTAAACCACAGCACAGAACCTGCTTTTATCATTATCACATTTTGCACCATGTGGGCACCTTGGAGGATCCATGAACCTTCATTTTTATAATATTTTATAATATTTTTCTAGATACTGTAGAAATACAGAATACAAAGACTGCTCATGTCCCAGACCCAAGTTCAGTACATGACCCTCCTGGTCTCACCTGGCATAAAAAGTAGATTTTTCTTTTAAGTCACAGTAACTTGACCATGTTCACAAGTTCCTACAGACGTCCTAAAAGCTCATGACTCCATTTCAGACCTTGCAGCCTCACTGAGGAGAAATAAATTCTCAAAAAAATTATATATTGATATTTTTCTATGGGAATTTTCATGCAGGGATAGTCATAGAGGTAATTGTGTCCTTTTCCTCTGAATAAACAGAATTTTATTCACCAGTCAGGAGGGATTTCTTCCTTCTTTCAGTTGTTTCTGGCAAACAAGGGAGTTATTCCCTGTCTTTCTCTTTCTTTGAAAGAAACAAGCTGATAACATTTCTCCACTAACTGCCATCGTAAGTCTTAGTGCTGAATATAAAGTAATTACCTGGGACAAATTTCACTTTTCCCAAATAAAAAACAGTTTGTGTCCAGCAAGAGAAATTAAAGGAAGTAACACCCTGCACTTACAACTGCCTCATTTCTGAAGAGTTACTGCGTCCTCAGGGAGTTTTGTGGTGAAACATCTCCCAAAAATTCAAGCACTAAGGAGGTGGTAGAATTTTGTTGACATTCCATCCTTTAATGAAAGAGATAAAGCTTTTTTGGGAATGAGAGTGACAGGATCTGGCTTGAAATAAGTATCATAAAATAGTGAAAGGTGAGTCTTGAGGTCAAGACTTAAAGTGAAATGCTATAGTTAATTCCAGAGGTGAAATGAAGTAAATTTAAAACATTTCTACAATTTTTTTTTCAATTAAAATGCAGAGAAAAAGGTCAGCAAGTAGGATCCATGGAATGAATGAAAGGGCTTTCACACAACAAATTCACAAGAATCCTTCACTGGAAGATTAATCTTTTGGAGGGGATATGTTGGTTTTGTTTTTTTTTACTCTAAGCCACATCAGCTGCAGAACTCGCTGCCACAGGATGTGGGGAACAAGTAGAAGATGCTCAATGAGCCTGGGAAAACCTTCCCAGTGATTCATCCTGCAAATACTGGGGGAGCAGAATAAGGAGCAGCTGGGTTCTGCTCTGAGTGAGAGCCTGAAAGGATCCTGTCCCTTCCTGCCTGAGTGGGTGATATAATTTCACCACATTGAGATGCAAAAGCCTTTCCAGTGGCTCTGGGCTTCCTCTGAGTCGTGTCCTTTTCCTTTAGAACAGGCACAGGGAGGAGCTCAGTGTGAACAGTCCCCAGCTGTCGGGGTTGTTCTGGATTTGGGTGATAAAGAAATAAAAGCTGGCTGGTGAAATGGGCTCTTCTCACCTGGGGAGTTCTATGAATTCCTGAATCCAAACAATAGCCATTGCATAAGGATGAGAAATAGATCTCATGATCAGCTCCTGGCATCATTCTGGGGGTAGGAGACAAGAAACAGGATTTTTTAATCTCTTTTCCTTGCTCATGCCACTTCGGGACCAGGGAAAAATTAGGAAGCTCTTCCGTAAAGCACAAAAACACATCCCTGGGGGAGAAATTAACTGCCCCAAGTGCACTGAGCTTTCCCCACTTCCACCACACCCCACGGTTCACCTGCCCAGAGCTGGGCAGCAGAACAGAAATGAATATGTGCATGAGGGGAGCAGCAGGACCCCGATGGAAACCCTCCTCTCTGATGGAAACACTCCTAGCAGCTAAAATGCAGGAATGGGCTGCTTTAGAGGACACTGGTAACACAGATACCCGAGTTCTGCCCTCCTTTGCCTCTGCACTAAAATGCCCTGCAATAAAAAGGGGAGACAAACCTCCCCTCCTTTATCACACACAACGTGATTTATCAGCTTTTCTCCGCGGTTTTATCAATTCCACTCACAGCAGAAGCAGTTTGGACAGGACTCAGTAAATGGGCCCTGATTTCCAATTAGTTTCTTTGTCATTCTTTGCCCTTCTCTCCTTGGTGCTGGCCACAGGCAGCTCCTGCTGCAGTCAGGAGGAAATAAGACAGGATATTAAACTATAAATTTCTTTGCTCGCTGCCTCAGTTTCTTATCTCAGCAGCAGCACAAGTATGCTCCATCAAGATTGCACACACCACCACGTTCATCCCTGTAAAGGGCTTCAGATCATGCGAGAGATATACAAATTATCACTGAGATGAGGAAGGAAAACGAGCTGCTCCAGAGCAGCACTTTGTGTCACATCCTGTCCCCAAAGGTGTTGTCATCCAGGCAAAAATCATCCAGTCATCCTTGCTGTTTAATTTTTTTTTTTGTCCTAATTAGTTTTGCAGAGATATTGCAACTCCATCACCTAAAGCAAAGAAACAAACTCCTGACCTCTGATAACAACCAGGAAAAGGTTCTTATGCACATCCACATTGATTGAACTTTTGTCCTTATTTCCCCAAGCTCGTTCAGCAGCAGAGATGCTCCTCTTACCACGAAGAGTTTGTTTTGACAGGGCTGAAAACCCCTCCAGGCATCACAGGAAATGGTGAAAAACACTTTAAATCCTCAGAAACTCACCTGGAGAGGAGTCATTGAGAGGGTTCAGGGCCGTGGCCCTCCGGATCTTCTCCAGACAAGTCTCTTGCTCCTTTTTAATGATGCAGTTGGAATGGGTTGCTGCAACCTGAAATATGGAGGGAAAAAATACAGTTACAAAAGTAAAATAGTTTTTTTTAAACGTTTTTTTGTTTGTTTGTTTTTTTTAACAGACGAGGAAGTGTCAGTAAGTTTTAAGATCCCATTACAAGGAAAAAAAAAGAAAAAGGAAGAAAGAAAAAATATCATTTAAAGTTGAGAAAAAACTGTAACAAACTTCATTTTCTTTCCTTTTTTCTTCTTTACTTTTATTCCTCTTTTTTCTTCTTTACTTTTACTCCTCTTTTTTCTTCTAGCAGGTCTAAGGCTGAATTAAGTAATTAAAATTCTCCTAAGTTATCTGGGGGTTTATATATTTTTCTCCCCATCAAAATATGATTTCTAAGATGTTTTATTTTATTGAATTCCTTCTTCACATAAAGCTGAACGAGGATATCTCTAAATACAGAAATAATTTAAAGAAGAATTAGGAATACATTTAGGCTTGGTTTGATCTTCTACCAGTTTCTTACGAGTCTTTGCAGAATTCATTAAAATCTCTCTGGAATCTAAACCAAATTAAAAGCTGTTTCTCTTATTCTGTCATCCTGTTCATTACCTTTATTTATTTCCAGAGAATTCAAGGCAAATTCTTTTGCCAAAAATAATACAATGTCAAATAAGCCAGGCTGACTTGATCCAAACATTTTCTTTCTTTATTTCTATTTTCTGTCTTTAACCCTCTAGTACAGGCCATTACAAGAAAAAACTAAAGGGCCGAAAAAAGAAGACGATAAAAGATTTAGTTTATGGGAGGAACACTGCAGTCAACACAGGCAATCCCAAAGCAGCAAGAAAATCAGGATGTGACCCATTTCTGGAAATCAATACAAAATTTCATTCCTATAGCAGACAGTGACCAGGGAATATCAGTTCAAGGAGAATAAAGGGGCACAGCTGAGGTTCAAATCCCACACAGTGGAAAACACCAAGAAAATCATTGCCCTGGCTGAAGGTGCCTCACTGGAGCAATTTTGTTATTTTATTTTCCATGCCATTTCCTTCACTCTTGACAGTGGAAAACCACAGAGGAAGTGGCTTGTGGCCTGTTTGCCTTTAGTGACCTGTTTGCCCTCATCTGCTAAGCAGGGACAGGAAAACAGGGAAAGAAATACCCAAATTTAATCAGCTCTGGGTTATTTTGGAGCCCCATCTGCACAGTTCAGCTCTTCTTCCAACACATCCCAGGGAAGGGAGTGAACAGTTTGGATCAGGGATGCACCAATCAACAAAACCTGAGAGCAAATCCCAAGGCAGGTGAAATCCTTTAAGCAGCTGAAGTGGCTTAGAAGAAAGAGGGAGAGAAACTNGGAATGGTTTTAAAATGAAAGAGGGGAGATTCAGATCAAGACTTAGGAAGAAATTCCTCCCAGTGAAGGTGATTAGGCCCTGGCACAGGTTGCCCAGAGAAGCTGTGGCTGCCCCTGGATCCCTGGAAATGTCCAAGGCCAGGCTGGACAGAGCTGGAAGCACCTTGGGATAGTGGAAGCTGTCCCTGAACATGGAAGGGATGGAATGAGATTGATCTGTAAGGTCCTTTCTAACCCACACCATTCAGTGAGTCTGTAACAATCCAGTTTGATGGTGCCGGCGTTGTGCTTTTGTTTGTGTGATGATGCTCTGAATCATCTGCAC
>VWZU01003040.1:454941-469713 GCA_013397095.1 Sterrhoptilus dennistouni | reverse complement strand
TTTTTTTTTTTTTGTAAATATTAAAAGCCACCACTGCTATTTCAAGGACAGAGAAGGTTTCCTGATGAACTCTCCTGGAAAGCTTTCCTCACCATTTGTAGGAACTCATAATGCTGCACAGTTTCAGCATCTCCAAGATCCCAGTAATAAATTTCAACTATTTTCCCCAAGGGGACACACCAGGCACCACCATATTAGATTTGTTTGTCTTCAAAACAAACACAGGTCTGTTTTAAGGGCTCCCAAGTGCCTCAAAAAGATAAATTGTCACAGATCTCCAGGATCTCCCAAGAACATAAGGGCTTTTGCTACATCATCCCCTAAGAATCCTCAAAGATAGAGAAAATTGCATTGGTTGATATTCAAGTTCTTGGAATATATTTTAAAAAGATAAAAGGGAAATAGTAAGAAAAAAACAGAGTTCTGCTGTTGGTGCAGGTTCACTCTCCACATCTGCCCAGGGCTGAGAGGAGTGTCCAGGGGTTGTCTCAATACACAAATGTGGCAGTTTCTATACACTTCACCAGGCACGCATTAGAAAATATGTCATTTAGTAATAATTTTGTCCTTATCATTATATTAATAGTAATAATAATAATAATAATGCACTGTCTATGCAAGCAAGATGTGACTAAACAAAACCAAACATTTCTTCACACACCTATTATTAACATGCAGAACTCTTCAGCTTGAAACTGTGGATAGTTAAATGCCACACACAGATACACATATTTATTGAAAGTCCATCAAATGATGGAGGTTAGTGAGACACTAGAACAAGTTATTCCAGGCTGCCCCTGGATCCCTGGAGGTGTCCAAGGCCAGGTTGGAGATGGGGCTTGGAGCAGCCTGGGACAGTGGAAGGTGTCCCTGTCCTTGGCAGGGGTTGGCACTGGTTGAGTTTTAAGGTCCCTCCCAACCTAAACCATTCTGTGATTCTATTCTAGAACATTGAGAAACCCACCATGTCCCTGTCCTCAGAGACATTTAATAAGAAAATTTAGATTCAATCTGCAGTGAAAAGACAAAAGAGTGTGATTTATTCTTATTTTTTCTGATCTCTTTGCTAGAGGGGTATCAAAGCCAGGACTCAATTGATTGTAAAGAAAGCCAAAGGTTAAAAGCTCAGACTTTACTGTTCTCCTTGCAGACTGGCACATCTAGTCAGATGTCTCTGACTAAACTGATTGAATTTAGTCAACTGTATCCCAGTGAGTCTGGCTTGGGAGGCTCAGGTGTGGACAGAGAGAGCACCAGAGCCACGTGCTTCACCTGCAGCTTTCCTCAAGCTTTCACTGTTGCCACAATATTCTGATGTGGTTTCCCATCACCATCTTTGTGCCATTTCCTAGCACTTAATCAAGAGATAAAAAAAAAATAAAAATTGGGGAACATGGAAAACGAAACAGAAAGCAAAGAAAAGGAGGAAGCATCAAGCATCAACCTCAGTGTCAGAGGAGAGAACAGGAGCTGCCCTGTCATCCCTGCTAACAACCGATTCCATATCTGGGAAAATCAAGAAGGCTTGAGCTGTTAATAACACAAGGTTTGTCTGTTGAGTGCAGAGACAATTTAACGTTATCAAATTTTCCTGGAAGGATCCAGGAAACAGCTTTGATGTTTCTCCACTGACCATGGAGTGGCAGAGCCTTTAACCTGCCAAGTCAAGCTTCAACAGCTGAAGGCAGAGCCTGATTCCAGTGTCAGTGTAAGCTGAAACTTCAGGTCTGGTGATGCCATCCCTTTTCCCTCGGGGACATTTGTAATTTCCTGTGCTCAGCAGAGACAGGCTGGTTTCAGTTTCCCAGCAGAGATCAGTGATATGTGCAGTTAAAGAGTGTTTTGACACATACTAGGAAAAAATCAAGAACCCAAGTCGATAGTGCATGAAATTCGCAAGTCTTTGAAAAATTTATTACTCTCAATGAAGTGAAAGATTTTGACTCACATCAATTTAGAAAATGTGTATATTCATTTAGATACAAAGACAGCAAAAGACAGTCAATATCTGTTTGGTTCTGAGGGAACTCAAGAAGCTGGCAGGACACTATAGAGGTTCAGCAAATTCAGAGCTTTCATTTTCCTTACGTGGTTTTAAACTGGGATGTGCTTTGTGCAAATTCCAGTACTTAACTCTTTTCTGTTCCCTTGAAATTATGGTAAAATTAATGACAATCATGTTATATAATATATTTTATATGGACTATAATACTTATATAATTACAACATTTACAACTTATGTATTTACAATAAATTTGGTGTATATAACTATATTTCTTGTATAGATTTATATAATATAAATTTGGTTTATATAATTATATATACACACCAACTGTGCAGAGCAGTCCAGCCAAAAAAAACCACCAGAACTGTCTTTGACTACAGTCATTCAAAAACACCATTTTGCTCATTTTGTTCTCAGTAAGAACATTCATAATTGCTATCAAACCTGATTTCTCTACATGAGTTTACTCAGTGGACCTGCAGAAGTGAGATGTCCCAGCATGCCTGAGAACCTCCAGGATCAAAAAATCTGCTTTGAAGCCCTAGTAATGCTGTGATGATGAGATGGGAATTCACTTGGCATTTCTATAAAGACCAGATCAAATATGGAAAATCAGTAACACTGGCTGTTCTTTCCTCTTCTGCATTTTTGTGTTAAGTCTGTAAAGTCCTGATTTTTTTTCCTTTTTTTTTTAAGTGAATGGGAACATTTCTACTCCATTTAGGATGTACCATATCAGGCACTGTGACAATAAGAAAGGTAAAGAAGGACAAATAAGAATCAACAACAACAACAACAGCAAATCTTCGTTAAATCCTTCATGGCCATGGTTTTACATCCACACAAAGATGAATTAGAGCGTGATTCAACTTCTGTCTAAGTGTTGTTTCTAAAATAATGCAAGAGAGGAGTTCAATCCACAAGGTAGATGAGATCACTCACTTCAAGCTGAATTACACGCATTTTACTAATTCTATTATGGCTTCCAGCATTGAAAAGTTAGCTTAAAAAATGATAAATTGTTCTGTGAGCATTGCCAAAAGAGGCTCACTTTGTCATGGAAACAACACCGTTGAGTCCCTGTTCTCACCAAGCAATGATTCAACTGGTCACACCAGGGCCAAGACTTGCAAAATGCTGCGTTAAAAATAGAGGGATTTGGGAAGGAGCTCTGATTATCTGGATTTATTTTTTCTTTCCAGAACTGATTTACATCATTGCTGGGCCCCCACAACACTGGCTTGGCAGTCCAACAAGTTGCTGTCCCCAGAAAGGTCTGAGGTTTGTCACTTGATTGAGTTTTTTGCCTTCCTGTGTAAATGGCATCCAAACCATGTCTGTGATTCCAAAACGCTTCCCACTGAGTGAAAGGGTAAAGCCATTGGGAACTCGTTCAAACCCAGCCACAGTGGTGCAGCCTGCAGCAGAGTTTGGACACCACGCTTTAAACAAATTATCCAAGGAAAAAGAAAATACCCACTGCTGCTTTTTATATTCGTTTTGCCAAGGTCGGGATTAAATGAGCGAGATGGTATTTTGTGTTCAGACTCAGATGTTTATTAATTCTTATCTGTATTGCAGTCTCAAAAATCATGAGTTCTGCAGCACTACAAGCTAATGAACTAAAAAAATGGAGCCCCAGCTCTCTCTCTACAAGGCCTTTTAAGGATAAACTGTCCAATTATGAAATTACACCTAAATTATTTTTACTTTTAACTCAATAACCAACCACCCGTGGTCTGCAATGTGGATTTTTCTACCCAATTACAAAACACCACCCAGACCCAGGAAGGAGAAGGTGAAAAAGAAGGACTTACTCTATACCCTAAATCCTCCATCTTGCTTTATATATATATATTACTGTATTCTAAACCCTTTAAGTTTTCCACCCTGTGATATCACACACTTCTATTCAAACTCCACACCCACAATTCCAGTGCTGTCACTCAATTTTGGGAGCCTTTTCCATGGGCTCAGGTCAATGCAGTGTTTTCTTGGGGGTCAGTGCCTGTGAGCACAGAAAGTCTAAAATTCTCAGTGCCCAGGGTTCCAACAACCCACCAGCAGAACACGCTGCCAGAGAAAGGCACGGATCCCTTTCAAAGTGGCTGATGGAAATTTAGGCTTTCGGTACCTTCTAACACTGCTGGCTCCTGGAGAGATGCACATCCCACTGCAGATTCGAAAAGAGCAGCAGCACAATCAACAGTTCCCTTCTCACAGTGGATGCCTTCTGAAGTGAATGCTGGACAAAAAGATGTGTTACACAACATGAGGTAAAACTATTTCTGAGTTTGCTTGAACTGGTTTTTTTGTAGTATCATAGAATTATGGGATGGCTTGGATTGGAAGGGACTTCAGACATATTTTTTTTCCAATTTTCCTGCCATGGGCAGGGACACCTTTCACTATCCCAGCCCCATCCAACCTGGCCTTGGACACTTCCAGGGATCCAGGGGCAGCCACAGCCTCTCTGGGAACCTGTGCCAGGGCCTTCCCACCCTCACAGGGAAAAAATACTTCCCAATATCCCATCTAAACCTGCTCTCTTCCACTTTGAAGCCAATTCCGTTTGTCCTGTCACTACATGCTCTTGTAAATAACTTCTCTGTATCTTTTTGCAAGTGCTTTTATATTGGAAACCAGTTTTAAATCCCCTCTTTGAGCAGTGTGAAGCATTCCTAGGACAGCTGAGGACTTCTGTGGGAAGTGTCATCTTGGATTAAACCAACATTTGTTTTTTAGCCTCTCTCTAATAGCAGGTGATGCTTCTTAAAGCCTTGTACTGGCAGGATGAACCACCCACTGGAAAACTGATTAAAAATCCTGCTAGATGCAATGTGATTGAAGTGAAACTTAAGGATTTAATAGCCCTTCTGATTGCTGATTTTATATTTCATAAAAATCGTTCTCCAGCAATTCCTGAGAATTTCTTCTCCAAGGACATAATTCTGAAGTACAACTCCCAATAGCACAGTTTGGATCTTTCCTTCATTCCTCCAAGGCCAACGTCAACCTGAAAAGCTGATGAGCTCCTGCCACCATTGCAATTCCCACTTATTTTTCAAATTGCTGAAAAGAAAGGGAATTTAAGTATTAAAATCAGGGTCTACTCCCTTCCAAAACTTTATGGGAAGACTCCCACCACTTTGAGAGCTTTTAGCATGGAGCAAAATTGGGCTGCATGGCCTCACTGCAGGATATCAGAGGTGCAGGGCTTGCAAATATCACTGGCAATCTCTTCCAAGGACACTTTTCCAGCTCCTGACACAGGTTGTGACATAGCAGAGCTGTTGGCAAGAGAAGAGCACAGCGTGGCTCCAGGGTTTGGCCAAGTCTCTGTCACAGCAAGAGATTTCCTGGATGGGAGGTTACAGGCCAGTCATGCATATGTAAATTGCTGGAATTTGTGATTGACAAAGGAGGAAAAATAATGAGTATTTTTTTTTCCTCTGTGATCCTACTACTTCAGCCTCAGGCAAACGTTTCAGATTTAGCCCAGAAGCTCAGATTAATCAATTAATAAAAATGACTGGAGTGGAAGCTGGAGGGTGGGATCTATGTTTTTTAACACATTGTGCCTGGTTGAGAAGTGAGGATTTATATTAACATTAATCTGGGATGAGATGTTCAGACTCAGCTGAACACCTGAAACGAGGGAGCTGAAACAGAAGCACTTTAATTTCTGAGCAATCTGGGACATGCTGTCCACATAATCTGAGGAACTGCTCAGCCAGAGGGGTAAACCTGTAGGTGACAATGTTGATTTTTCAGCTCCCACATTTTCTCTGTTAGATCAATCTGCTGTCTTGGCAAAACTATTGGTTACTCTGAACCCTGAAATTTCCACATCAGCTCTGAATAGGGGGTTCCCATTGATCCTTAAGAAGGTCCTGGACCATAATTTTTCCAGCTGTATTTTCTGTCAGCAACAGCAACAGACAGAGAGGCATCTTCTCCTCTCCTATTTTCTCCAGAGGATTTTCAAGAAAAACACAACTTTTTCACTCTTTAGGCAGCACTGGAAATACAGGAATGCCCCCTGTTTAAAGCAGAATCTGCATCAGCTGCCAGAGCAACCCAAAAGCAATAGGATGTAAAAGATAACCTCGAGCTTTACCTTTCTTTTCCTGGTCTGCAGATGTTTAAAGCTTCAGTCTCTCCTGCTCTTTGCCTTCACCCAGACATCCCTGTCTCTGGTGGCTTTCTCTGAAAGATGTCACCAGTCACACGTGTCTTCCAGGGAGAATTATGGAAGCACAGGATAATTCAGCTTGGAAGGGACCTCCAGAAGAATCCAGCTCAACCTTGCCCTGGAAGCAGGGCCAGCAGTGGAACTGGTTAAGGGTTCTCAGGGCTTTTCTCACCTGAATTTTGGAAAACTTTGGGAATAAAGACTGCACAACCTCAGTGGAACTTACTCCAGTGATCACTTATTCTCAGAGTAAAGAGGATTTTCTCCAATATGAACCTGCCTTGTTCCAGGTTACACCAACATTCTGTTGTTCTCCTGTTACACATCATGATGAGAACCCTGGCTTTTTCCTCTTCATGGTCTCCTCATAAATACCACAAGGCTCCTGCAATGTTGCCCCTAATTTTCTCTCCTTCCCCAAGGCAAAAACCCCAAATTTCCTCATCTTCTCCTCACGGGAAATCTCAGTGTCCTTCCTTTGAACTTCCTACAGTTGACTGAGATGTTTTTTGTATTGAAGAGCCTAAAACTGGATGTAATGTTCCAGAAGTGGTAGATTTAGATGAGATATTAGGGAGAAATTCTTCACTGTGAGAGGGATGAGACCCTGGCACAGGGTGCCCAAAGAAGCTGGGGATGCCCCTGGATCCCTGGAAGTGTCCAAGGCCAGGGTGGACAGGGCTTGGAGCAACCTGGGATAGTGAAAGGTGTCTCTGCCCAGGACAGGGGGTGGAACTGGATGAATTTTAAGGTCCCCTCCAACCCAAACCATTCTGTGATGCTCTAAGTGATCCACCAAGCACTGAGTATATGGAGATAAACATTTCCTTACATCTACTGCCTTTGTTCTTAATCCAGCCCAGGGCACTGTTGGCCTTCTCTGCTTTCCTCAGGACCCATGCAAAGTGTGCAGAGCCAAGGCTCCCAAAAATCCTTGAATGGCTTTTCACACTGCAAAGAAATCTTAGGGCTTTTCACTGAGGGGATCTGTGCTAACATCAGGCCTCTCTCACTGCAGGGACATCAAGAAACAGAGGAGCTTTCAGAAGCTCTGCAGTTGTCGTGCCCCTGGATGCCACGTTCATTTGCAAAGCAACCTCCTGCCATTACTTGTTATTATTTGCCCATTTATACTTCATTACATCTAAACAAAACCTCGAAGAGAAAAGGTCCCTGACAGGAAATTTGTTTTGTAGAGGCTCCCAGCAAGCTCAGTGGAGCCCCATCTGAGTCACACTTGGAACAGGGACGCGCTGATGAGCAGCCACGGGAGGCTGCAGAAACACTTTCTACACTCATGCCCTGCCCAGGGGAGGAAACTTTAATTAATCTGCTAATTAAATTAAAGCTATTTGCCCTCAGTTCTAGCACACACGCTCTTCCCTTTCTCTCCTCCCTGCAGGCAGCTCCAGTGAACGACTCGTGCTGCAGCTCTCACTCCAATATTCCCCAAAGCGGCTCCGGGGATAGGGAGACCACAGGAGAAGGGAGGCAAAGAGCTCATTACAGCAGTGGTGCTGTAATTGGCAGTGCTCAGGCTTATTCTCAGTTTCCCTCCTTGTCCTTTCAGTGCTCACAGACATTGGGTTGGGCATTGTGCTGAAGTGGAGGACAGAAATAAATCACCTCACAAGTGAAAGAACCCCACCAGGATCCCAAAGGAATCAAATCTTGGTACAAAAGGGCATGCTCAGAGTTGTTTTCTCAGCAAGCTTTTCTTTCTCCTTCTTGTTTCTGGAAAGTTTCATCACTATTTTGCTGTAAAAACTCAAGGAGGAGAATAAAGCTCATATTTCTGAAGAAAAGAAGGGAGCAGATTGAATGGAGTGTCAGAGTGCAGAGCTCAGCTAAAGGGATCAGAAAGGAAAAGATGGAGCAGCCACAGCCTCTCTGGGAAACCTGTGCCAGGGCTTCCCCACCCTCACAGGGAAGAATTTCTTCCCAATATCCCATCTAAACCTGCCCTCTGTGAATTTGTAGCCATTCCTCCTTGTTCTATCACTACATGCCTTTGTCAAAAGTCTCTTTCCAGCTCTCTTAGAGGCCCCATTAGGTGGTGGCATTCAAGTAATCCAGTTTAGGGGCAAGGAAAATTTTTACTCTGAGTTTTCAAAGGAGATGCAATGTCCATGGGAAAAAACAAAAACAAAAACAAACAAACAAACAAACAAAAAACCCCAAAAACAAAACACAAAACAAAACAAAACAAAAAAACAACAACCAAAAAAAACCCAACAAAACAAACCCATGACCAAACAAACACATAAACTAAACCGAAACCCTAAAAGCAAAAAACAAAAAAAAATAAAAGCAAAAACAAAAATAAAAATGAGAAAAAAAAGAAAAAATAAGGAAGAAAAAAAAGTTGAGCTATATTAACACACTCCTGCAGGATGACAGAAGATATTAAAACACCAGAATTTTCCACAAAATCGAGAATTTCAAATTCTTCCCCTCTAACGTTATTATCCCTCAGTCTGGGTTTATACCACAGAGAATGTCCCTAATGCCACTTTTATTGGGTGATCTGGCAAAGCAGAGTTCTTGTTCTTAGGACTGTCTGCCTATTGAGGGGCACCTTCTCTCTGTATTTAGGGCTGTCTCAGTGCTGAGGAAACATCTCTCTCACAGCCAGTCAATGCTTTGAATATTTGGTTTTGATCAATATTTATGGCTTAAGTTGTCAGGGTGAAAAAAAATATAAAAAGAGAGAGAGGGAGACTTGCAGTGTCAGTGTCTCCTGCTGATAACAAAAATGGGATCCCAAGGTGACTGGAGTGGCTGCAGATCCAGCAGTGAATCCCATCCCCATCCTCCTCCTTGGAAATTCTGATTTGTGCCTCATTCTTGCACCTCCAGCACCCCAGACTGTACAGGCCAGCAGAAGTAGTGGGCATGAGGTTGATCACCAGCATTTAAATATCAGGAAACAGCTCTTGAACAGAAACATTTCAATGCAATACTCAGGAAACAAAATTTCTGATGGAACACAGTGGCAGAATCCTGACAGTGAATAACCGAGCTCTGGGGAGATAATTCCCTGCCAGAGGAGTGATCAGTTCCACCAACGCAATTCCCCCCAGCCACGCAGCAGAAGGGATTTGGTATGTTTGTAATTCATTGTTGTTTAACCACACATAGCATTTCTGTCTTGGACATCTGCAAACTTAAAAAACCAATTTAATGTCATTTAATGATGCCCGGGACACCACTGAGTGTAGGAAGACACATTACCTGTTTTATGGTATCTGTCTCATTAAATGTTTTAATTTCTCTATTAAGCATATTAACAAATCATGACTTTCAGTGGGAGATTTGGCCTTTGTCTTTAATCCCATAATCTATATTATAGTTATACTTTATATATATTATATTTTCAGAGCCTGGGAACAGGCAGCTCTGAATTAGGATTATACCTCATGATCTGGGTGCAGCACAAATTTGCCCCTGTCAAGGACAGGCAGTGAACAGGTGATGAAAAATAACTTTGGACCTCATTTCCCCATCCCTGATGTTTCAAAGGAACAATAAAACCACAAAATTCTTTTAGAGATGCCATAAAGGAGATGCCCAGACTCACAGTCAGCAGGGACCTGCGTATTAGCCACAATAAAACCAAAATAAGCACTAATTAATTACCGACATTTTCACAGGACCTTGAGAGACAGGGAAACACAATCACACCCAGTTCCTTCCTTCAATCACAAAAGCTGAACTCTAGAACATCTCAGACAAGGTGTGACAATTAGAGGGCTTTTCTTTTTACACATCATGAAAAATCCACACACATTCACCTCAATCCATTTCCTGAGGAGTTGAGAGCAGCAGATACAGGAGGAGAGCAGAGATGGAACAGCAAATGACCAGAAAAAAACCCAGATGAATCCTCTAATCTACATCACAGCCTGGGCAGAATATCCAGAAATGTTTCCTACTAACAACTGGAGCCTTCTTATACCCGGGAAAATCTTCCCTGGCTGAAGCCAACCCTGAACATTCCTGATTTTTTTTTTTTTATTTTATTTCACATTGCTATGGGATGGGATCCCCAAAAGTTGAGGTTTTGGAAGGGAAACCTACTGTGCAAAAATTTGGATGAGCATGGAACAACATATTTGAGAACAGTTCTTGCTGCAGGTGTGTTACACATCTAGCTCACTCTTTCTTTCCATTTTCTTCCTAATTTTTTCCCTTTTCCTAACATTTTATGTGTTAATATAATTATTTACCACTGCTGTATCAAGAAGACTCTGCCATTAGAAACTGTCATTCAAAGTTCTTATCAACCATGATGTAAAAATGCGACTTATTGCTTAATCCTGCAAAAAGTGCATTTCCTACACGTATGATTCCTTATCTGAATGCTTTACTTCACGTGGCATCAGCACAGGAGCATAAAAGGTGAGCAATAATTAATTTATCATGCACTGCTCTTGAGGCCTCCTTAGAAAACCCTACCAAGTAACCACATGACATTTGCTGACATCTAGGAGGTTTCAAAAAATTCAGAAATGTCTTACAAAACAGCATTGCAGAATTACTAGAAACCGAACTAAACCAAACAAGCCCCAGTGCCAGATTGCACACCTGCCCTCAAATCCCTGTTTTACTCTTATATCACTGCAGGGTAGGGATTGATTTAAGGAGGGACAAAGTGCAGGGACTGAGATGCTCTTGATGCCTTGGAGGGCTGACCTGAAATAGAGACTGGGCAGAGCTGGAGAATAAAGTAGGGATTTATTGAAAGGCCTTCAGGATACACCTTGGGCAGGGCAGGAGCCTGAGCAGGGCTACATCCAGAGTCTGCTACAAATAGACGCACACAAATGGCTGATTGGTCATGAGATCTTACATTTTTATCAGTTTTGTCAAAGTTCAGAAACGCTTTACAAAACAGCACTGCAGAATTACTAGAAACCAAACTAAACCAAACAAACCCCAGTGCCAGATTGCACACTCACCCTCAAATCCCTGTTTTACTCTTATATCACTGCAGGGTAGGGATTGATTTAAGGAGGGACAAGGTGCAGGGACTGAGATGCTCTCATGTCACCAGCAGATCTCCCCCTTAAAGGGTGACTTCACTCTAAACAAACCAGCAGGGCTTGGCTGCATTTCAGACCCTGACAGATCAGCCACAGGTCTCACTGTCAGAGCCTTGCCATGACCCAGATTCTGCTCCAGCATCTCCTGCCTTTTGTGCCACACAGAAACATCCTCAGAAAAATGCGACTGAACGAGGGATGGATTTTATTAACCTGGCAGCACAAGTCCCGTTGTTCTCAGCTCCAACAAGGTACAGCACTTAATCTGCATTTAATAAAAAGTCAATAAAAAGACATTTCTGAAGTGTTGGCAGATACAGGGACATTGTGGATGCAGAACTGGTGGCACAGGGGCTCTTCCCCAGGGTAGCAGAAGCCTCAGCTGTGCTGTTTGCAGCTGCCTGCAGTGTGCAGCCTGTGAGAACCAGAACCTTTTGCATATTTAAACAAGAGACAATTTTTCTTTTTCCAGAAAGGGAAAAAAAAGGAGGGGCGTTAGAGCCAAAGTATAAATGGTTGCAGCTCTACATGACAGATAAGAAGTGCTGGCTGATATATTCAAGCATCTCTTCCTGAATTTAATGTGCTGAAGGTGGAGAAGTGTCAATAACTTGGCACCCTGGAGAAAGAGGTGAGAGTTCTGGTAGGGTTTTTGTGCATTCCATGTAAATGGGGTCCCTGACTGTTGACTAAGAGCCCAATCTTATGTATTTGAGTTTGAAAGTGCTGGATCCTACTTCATCTGTGACATGGAATCACAGTTGGAAGGGACTCACAAGGACCACTGAGTCCTGGCCCTGCACAGGACACCCCAAAAATCCCACCAGGTGGGAGAAATGTCCAAATGTTTCTTGAGCTCTGTTGGGGCCATGACCACTTCCCTGAGAAATCTGTTCCAGTGCCTGACCAACTTTTGGGAGGAAGAAACTCTTCCTGATGTCCAACCACATCATGACCTCACTGCTCCTGGTTCCGGAATCCTCAGCCATCCTGGATCCCCACAGGAAGTGGAATCACCCGCCCCACCAGCACGAGCCAAATTTTGCCTCTTTCTCAGTGGTGGCTGCTGAGAGCTGTTGGATCCCTGGGCACTGAGAATTTCAGACTTTCTGTGCTGACAGGCACTGACCCCCAAGCAAACACTGCATTTGACCTGAGGTCATGGAAAAGGCTCCCAAAATTAAATTACAGAACTGGGATTGTGGGTGTGTGGTTTGAATAGAAGTGTGTGATATCACAGGGTAGAAAACTTAGAGTTTAAGGGTTTAGAATACAGTAATATTTATTTCTATAAAGCAAGATGGAGGATTTAAGGCAGAGGCCGAGTCCTTCTTTTTCACCTTCTTCTTCCTGGGTCTGGGTGGTGTTTTGTAATTGGGTAGAAAAATCCACATTGTGGGCCATGGGTGGTTGGTTATTGGGTTAAAAGTAAAAATAATTTAGGTGTCATTTCATATTTGGACAGTTTATCCTTAAAAGGCCTTTTACAAAAAGGGAGAGGGGCCATTTTTAGTTTGTTAGCTTGTAGTGCTGTAGAACTCACGGTTTGGCAGACTGCAACATAGATAAAAACTAATAAACATCTGAGTCCAAACAAGAAACAACATCTTGAGCATTTAATCCCGACTCTGGTAGAAAAGCAGATAAAACAGAACAGAGAGCCACACAGGAAGTGTAACCCAACCTCAGAAAACCCTCCCTGCCTGGCAGGACAGCCATGAGCTCGTACCTGTGTCTTGTTCTTAGTAAACCAAAACCGCAGGAAAGGTGGTTGCTCAGGTTCTGCTGGATTTCCCCACATAAATGACTCCCCTGGACATGAGGTGCCCAGAAGTTTCAGTTTTTTACCTTTAACAGCTTCATCTTCACCTCCCTGCTCATATCCAGGCACTAATTTCTCTTCTGCTGATGAATTTCCAGTTACAGAAAGAAAACTCAGTTCCACCATGGACATTAATTTTACTTCTCAGGGAGTTTAGGGACAGGATGAGAGAGCTGGAGCTGCTCACCTGGAGAGGAAAAGGCTCCAGGGAGACCTTTGAGACCTAAAGGGGCTCCAGGAGAGCTGGAGAGGAATTTGAGACAAGGGATGGAGGTACAGGACAAGGGGGAAGCTGATCTTAAGCTGTCAGAGGGCAGGTTTAGATGGGATATTGGGCAGAAATTCTTCCCTATGAGGGTGGGGAGGCCCTGGCACAGGTTTCCTAGAGAAGCTGTGGCTGCCCCTGGATCCCTGGAAGTGTCCAAGGCCAGGCTGGACAGGGCTTGGAGCAACCTGTGATGGTGGAAGGTGTCCCTGCCCATGGCAGGGGGTGGAATGGGATGATCCTTAAGGTTCTTTCCAACCCAAACCATTCCATAATTCTCTAATTTTCTGATATTCTGATAATTGTCCATCCTAGAGCCAGACACGTGCAATGGAACAAAGACACGCAGAGCATTTCTTCTCTGCTTATTTCTGAATTTCGACATGACAAAAAAAAAAGAAAAATAAAAAAAATAGAATATAGTTGCGAAGTACTTGAAATGGTGATGTTAAAATGTGGTAATGTTCTAATTTATTAAAATTTAAGTTAATAGAAAGAGGAAAGTTTCATTTTCCAGGGAGAACGACAGGATCAGAAATGGGAGCAGCTCTTTTGGCTGCTTTGATTTCCCTGCTCTCAGAAGAAAACATTAACACATGTAAATACTCTCTGTACAATTCACGCTGAAGAGAGAAATAGAGCAGGGATTCCTCTGCCAGGAGAGCAAATTGCTGTCATACTTCAGCTAAACAAAGATTTGAAAGCAAAACTGCTGAAACCTCTTTTATATTGTCCCTCATGGATTATTCTGGGTGATTCCAGTATGTTAACTCATTTATTTGATCTTCGTGATTACTGTGTTCGAATTTCTACATTGCACCTTTGATAACAGATAAATATTTCACATTTTCACTCATGGAGAAAAAAAAAATCGCAAAGCTCTGAATGATACAAACAATATCCCAAAATGCCATAAAGCATAAAGAACAGAATTTTCTCTAGATTAATGTCATTCCTACACATCCCTGTCAAACTCCCCTTTTTTCTTCCTTGCAATACATTAAATGGGATTTTAATTCTTCCCCAGATTTAACAGATATTTCACAATGACTTTTGCCAGTTTCTGCACCTGGTTGGTGTTCGTTTTTTTTTCCAGATCCATGAGCACAGCTGGAGAATTGCCACTGCACATCCCTCAACATCCCAAAGTTTCCCTTTGCAGGCAGCACCATGTCGTGAGGAGCTGCCCCTAAAATGCTCATTCTCGTTCCCAAGGCATAATTTTGGGTTTTGTTGACAGAAGTGTCACAAAAATCCAGGGATACAAAAAGGAAAAGAAGTTTCATTTCTACCTTTGTATTCCCTAAATTAAATAGCTGCAGAATCCATGTTATAACCAGAAGGTGAAAACAAATGGAAAATAAACTTTATTATTTTTTGCCCCGTCCACTGCTTTAATTCACAAAAAAAACCCAAAAAGACAAAAAAAAAAAAAAAAAA
>VWZU01003040.1:414600-454893 GCA_013397095.1 Sterrhoptilus dennistouni | reverse complement strand
AAAAAACCACAAAAACCAAAAAACCAAAAATCTCTTGAATACTGATATAGAATCAGCAAACAGCTGGATAAATAGAATAAAAAAACTGCTGTGGAGAAGGAAGAAATGATTGATGCAAAAATAAGGCATTGCTTTGCAACAACATCCAGAGTGTCCCCAGCTGCTGTGGCACGTCCTATCCATGGATATGGATTTAGGGGTGAGGATAATTTAGATACGAGCCCATGTGCAAAAAAATGTGTGGGAAAAGGCAGAGAAATAGAGATGTTTGATCATCACTTCAGTGCAATGAAAAATAACCTGAGATCATCAGATCCAACTGCTGAAATGTTTTAAGGGTTTGAGATACAAAAGAGATGGAACACGAAACCCAAAATTCCTTTTTTTTTTTTTTTTTTTTTTTTTTTTTTTTTTTTTTGATTATTTATTTATTTCGGGATATCTGAAGATAGGAAGCTCAGAATGTCTGAAAGACAGAGCTCCTTACCCTTGGACAAATGGGCCTCACCATCCTAACAGGGAAGAATTTCCTCCTAATATCCCACCTAAATCTCACCTCTTTCAGTTTAAAGCCATCAACCCTTGTCCTAAGATGAGCTCGAGCTTGGATTATCTTCTGCCTACCAAGTTTCTTGTGAAATGTATCTTTCTGTGAGGAATTCAGAAAAAAATCTCTGCCTCAACATTCGCATGAGACTGTTGGAAAATTAATTTTTCTTAGAATATTGTTTTTCTGTCAAATTCATCCAAACTGACCCACGGCATTCAGGTTTTAAGGGTACATGGATGACATGGAGGAATGGAAAAATAAATATATTTGCATGTATGGGATCATATAAGTTTGGTGTCTTCAGGGTATTTAAAGCCCTTCAGCATCTTTCGACTCATTCCCACTGGTGATTCTTGCCTGTAGAAAATTCCTGCCTCTCCCTCAGCTGCTCTGCAAATGAAATGCTCCTACAGCTACAGCCACTTATGGATGAACAGCAAATTCATCATTTTGGGGAGGGCAAACCTTTTAAACTGAAAACACACAGTGAGAGTGGATAGTTATTTGAAATGAGATGTAGTTCGTTCACCTGGTGTTTCTGTATTAGTTCAGACACAATAAACAACATACGATGCCCCAAAGGTTTAGATTTTGCATGTCTGTGTTGCTGGAAGAGGCACTAAAATGGACTTAGATTGAAGCTACATGAGAATTTAATTGCTGTTGCAGAGCAAATCTGTTATTTGTTTTATGGTTTTTAAATAATGGGGAAAATTATCATAACTGGCTAACAGAGACCTAATAAGTAAAACCTGCTCAGCCAGAGGGTAGGAGGAAAAAAAGAACATTTTAATATCTCTGAGGAGGTGAAAACAACTTGCTGCCCTTGAGCTTTAGCATATTTCTAATCCTATCCAATCTACATTTTGCATTATCAGTTATCTTGCAAGCCTTTAGCAAACAGGAAAGCATAAAGTGAAGGTCTAAAACAGTTTTATGCCAAATATCAAAAATGTTCAGATCTGGCTATCAGGGAAGAAAAAAAACAAATTGAAATCTTTGGACTGCTCCCTTCCAAATGTGCAAATATCAGTAGGTGAAGTTGTTGACAAACTGTTTTAGAAGCCTTCAAACCAAAGCAAAGGCTGTATTTAGCCTAAATAAACCAATAAAACATTTAGGTCAAAGATTCTGAGCTGGAGAGAGACTGTGAGAGACTTTTCAAAATCATTTGGAAAGAGGACACAGCAGATAAGGTTTTTAAGAGAATTAATATTGTCTTAGAGAACTTGGCGCTCCAAAAGGAGCCCACTGAGCAAGAAAAGAGCACTGCAGAAATGTGTTATTGGGAAGGCAGGAACAGTAAAATCCTTTATCACTCTGAAATCCTCAAGAGAGATCCAGATATGGAACAGTGAGGTCAGGCACTGAGCACGTACTGAGGTTGGGAAACCATCAAACTGCTCAGCACAAATTAAATCTGGCTAAAAGATGTTCCTTGAGATTGTTTTCCCTCAACATGTTGATTGGATTTACAGTTTAAACCATATTGATACCAAAAAAACCCCAAACCGAACAAAAAAAACCCCAAAACAACTGGCATTTTTTCCTTTTTGAAAGAGCTGGGCAGAGTTTAGAAGTGTTCATGTCCATATTAATTCTTGCTTGAAGAAAATAAGTATTTAGGAATCTTAGACGGTACCAAAAAAGGGGGGAAAGTGGTTTAAATCGAGATTGGATTCTTTGAATTCTATTGGAAATAATAATTCTGTGAAAGTACAGCAGAATATTTTTTTAAATGTTGTTCTGTGGGGACAATGTTTGTCTTGTTTTGTTTAAAATAGATCTTATTTTGGTTTGGGGTGTTATTTATGATGATTCTGAAGTATTTAATGGCCGCATTTGTCTTTTTTTTTTTTTTAACTACAGACACAAAGATCCATTGGCATCTGCCCTCACTCCTGCAAGAAGATACATTTAATGTTCAATTTTTAAAAACATGTTCCAGGAACCAACAGTAGTAAACAGCATTTGTGATAACCTTACAAACCACCCCACCAAGATGAGTCACAAGATACTGAACATTCAAAAGTCAGTCAATAGGGTAAGGGTAATCTCTCATCTATTCCTGATGCACAGAACATTTATAAACATCCAATAAAAATGAGATTTCTACAAAATAAAGAGACCAATGTCTAGTGGAAGATAATTTTTGAGGGCCCTGCAGTACAGAGAGCATGAGGGGGATTTTAGGATGGGTTACACCAATATCTAGAGGTGTCTGTCACTAAGTACGGAAAAAACACCAATTATAGAAGAATCAAAATTATATATTAATATAGATAAATATCCTATTCTGGGGTGCCCAGAGAAGCTGTGGCTGTCTCTGGATCTCTGGAAGTGTCCAAGGCCAGGTTGGACAGGGCTTGGAGCACCCTGGGATAGTGGGAGGTGTCCCATTGGATGATCCTTAACGTCCCTTCCAAGCCCGACTGTTCCAGGATTCTCTGATTCTAATCCAGACATCCAACATTTAGGGGTCTAATTATTTCTCTAAATAAATTTCCTGACTTATTTAGGTGCAGAACTCAGCTCTAACACACACAGCAAAGTACAGAGGCAGCTCTGATTCATTCATGGTGCCCTTTTAGGCAAAAAAAACGGCATTATATGGCACGGAATAAAAACATCACAGATTTTGGGGTAGATGGGATCCATAGCTCCAAAAATCTGCACTTCCAAGTGATTTCCACATGGGGAAAACAGACCTGAGAGAAACTCAGCTTCCTTGCCAGGAGCACAAGTTTCCCTGGAGTGAACAACTCCCCCTTTGCCCAGGGAAGCAGAGCAAGTTTATGGGTTTGGGTTCTGTGCCCCTGGGGACTGCAGTGACAGCAGCCCCTGGCCTTTAGGGCTGGCAGAGCTTTCTCAGGGGCCCCACAGAGGTTAAACAGCTGCTTGGTTAAACAGCCATGTGGCCACTGCTTTGGAAAAGAAGCCCTGGGAGCCCCCTCAAGGCTGGCAAACTCTGCTTTCCCGACCCCACAGCTTTGCTTGGATGATTTTTGGAAGTTTGGTCTGCAGAGTTTGTGGGGTTGGTACCCTGGGATGAGCACTGACCCCTTCTGCTCCCCCAGGAAAGTTTCCAGCACCATTCCCTGATCCCCAGGCAGGGCCCAGCACCTGCCACAGCACACACCTTCACTCTTAGAAGCAACAGGATCTATTTCACTGACTGGGGAAAATCTCTTTATTGCCAGCCCTGGTGAGAGGGGCAGGAGGGAATACAAGAGACAAATCCCTAACAGAGGAATAGTGCTGTAAATGTGATATTTTTTTTCATATTTTTGTCCTCTCTTCCTGCTCTTTTGCTTCCACATCCCCCTCCTCTCCATACAGCTTTGGCTGTGCATCACAGCTCTCTCCTGGAGCTGCCTGCAGGGGAAATCCTCCTGGGCTGCTGACTCAGCAAACCCAAGGAATTGCAGGCAACACTCTTGCTAGAGACTTGAAAAATATCCCTCCAGGAGCTGGAGAATTAACAGCTGAGAAACATGAAAAATCACTGATTCTGATTCGACTTTTCTCTTTTTTTATACAACCTCCTTTTGTAAGAACTCCTTCTAATGCCCGATTTGTTATTTGTCTGCTCATCCAACCCTCCTCATCAATACAACACCAGCAGGGGGGAAAAAATCACATTGATTAATGCCCTTAAATCAGTGTTGTCATCATTTTATTTACCTCTCACAGAATTTATTGCTACTTCCAGAGGGCAAAAAAAAAGCGGAAGAATAATTTAATGTAATATAGGGCACCTATTTTTTGCTTTGTTACCCGCTGCTTTGCATTTCTGAGACTGAGATATTTGTCTAAAGGAAAGTTGTGGATACCTGTGTTTGTTCACAGTGTTGTGAACCATATTTTGGTACAATATGTGAATTTTTAGAGTTTTTTCTCCCCCTGTCATTCATCTTTTTGTGCAAATCAGCTTAACAAGCTTAAAAACCTTCAAGACCAGGCTGGACAGGGCTCTGAGAATCTTGGTCTAGTGGGAGGTATCCCTGCCCAGGACAACTGATATAACCTGGCCTTTAAGGTCCCTTCCAACACCACCCATTCTATAATTCTATGAAAAACATTTGGACATTTTAACCAGGTGTCTTTCTTTAGTTTCAATAACCCTGACTGGCACCTGAGGTGCCCAGGTGAGGTCACCAGTGCCAGGGCAGCAGACAGAGCTCCAACACAAGCTCCAGGGCTCCCACCACCTTCAGGTGTCTCAGGCAGGAGTGTAAACACACTGAGTTTTCTCAGAAAAAAAACCAAAAAACAATCCAGAGACTTGGAGATGTATCAGGTGGAAATCTCACCCTGATAGAACTCTTACTCTGGAACCCACCTCAGTCCCTGTCCCACCTAACTGACAGGATAACAACCACCTGGGACTTGAAATCCTAATTTTTGTGCCTCTGAAATGTCCTTGAAGTTGGCTGGTATCAAGGCCTCTTGGTGATTCTGCCACGCTGATTTTCTCAGGTGATTTTTTGCCACACCAGAATTTTCATCCTGCTCTTTGAAACTGCTTTTCCCAGTATTACACACCCAAAGACCTTGTTTTTCTCTTTTAAACAAGGCTGTTAAGAGGTGGCTATTTTCTCCCGATTGCCCCCAGCACCAGCTCCTCCTATTAAAATGGAAAAGCTCCAACAGCATTAATGCCTTGGTTAGCTGAGTCTTTATCTCCTATGGAGAACATTCCCAGCAGTTCCCTGGCTGTGTTTGTATATAAAATATTTATGTTTTCATTACATAAATAACTGGGAAGTCGCATGCGACTGTGCACTGTGTTTGAGAAACCTGCAGTCCCACAGAGAGCTTGACTTCTCTAACAGGGTTATGAGATGCTACAAATCACCAGGCAGGTAAACTCATTAAAAGCTCTCTCATTAAACCCTGGAATGGATAAAAATAGTTTGCTTAAAGAGCAGGGACCAACCCTATCTTTTATGTCTGTGCCTGAGGAGCCTCACGTTCAGGCTGTGCTTAAAAACATTCCAGCCTGGGAGAGAAACTTGTAGAATATCGTGTCTGTGCCTCATCTTTTAAAAATAACAGAGGCTGGAATGCAGATGATTCTATTTGAAGGTAGCCTGGCACTGGAAGTGACAGCCACAGATGAATAATAGAGGATACAGAGAGTTCTCTCTTCTGTAGCCTAAACACAACCTGAGAAGATTGAGAAATATCCCCCCCTTCAGCAAACAGGGGCTGAGCAAACACTTCAGCTCCTCTCCTCACCTCTCCCTGAATTACTCAGCTATCACCAGATCCAGGTATCGCTCTCTGCTCCGTGAGGTGCTGCCTGTACATCCAAATCTGCATTTGCCCATCTGACTCACTCCAAGACCACACTTCAATGTTGTTACACAAGAGGCATCACTTACACCTTCCCTTTTCCGTATTTCTCCCTTTTTCAAAGGAGAACGTTCTTCCCAGCTGTTCAAACATTGCACAGAATATTGCACCACTGGAAACATTAAGGCTTAGCAATATTAAATATGAACCCACAGGAAATTCCAAGTATTAGGTGAGGAAATACATCTGATCGAATTATTCCGGACACTTGGAGCACCTGCATTGCAGTTACATTTAAAATTCAGTTCATACACCAAGCCAACTTTGTGAGTCATGAAACTCATTGTTTCTCAAGTACATTTGGAACCAGACAAAGGAACTATGGTTTAGGATCCTTTCTCCTCCATAATTTCACGATGACTTCTGTTTTTTCCAATTTAAAAAACCCACAAAAACCCATAACCCAATGTTATCACAGATGAACAGAATGCAAAGCCAATAAAAATGACAGTGAAAGTGAATTCAGAAGAAAATAAAAGACATCATAGAATCCTAGAATGGTTTGCGTTGGAAGGGACCTCAAAGACCATCCAGTTCCAAGCCCCTGCCATGGACTCCTCCCACTTTCCCAGGTTGTTCAGTTTCACCCAAAGCAAAGGATGGAAATGACTGGGAAGAGTTGAGCCAGCTGAAATAACTGGGTTTAAACCAGCTGAAATAGCTACATAGGCATTGAAATCTAGGGAAGTGGAACAAATGTAAGGCTCAAGGGTTCCTCTGAAGGCCTTGCAGGTCTCATGGTGCCTTCAGTCCTGCGTGGTCCATGGGTTGGGTTAATGCAGAACAGCCTGGTAAACGCATGAAAAACTGAACCACCCTTGACTCTGACAGTTAGAACTGGCCTAAAAAGCTCATTTCTAATTATTTATTTGCGTATTATATTCTAATTGTCTGGTCGGAGCCGATACTTCAAGCCACCTGGGATTTCCCATTCATACTTGGTTCTCTTTTTGTCTTTTCTTGATTTGTTTATGGATGTGGACATTAGCTTGGGGGCTTTTGTGGGTAAAGTGGGTCTGGTGTGCTTAGAGGAAAGCAGTAATAAACAGTTTATTCCAGGAACTTTGTGGAGTCTAAGATGACTTTCAATTACTCTAAGTTTTTTAAAAGTCACATCCACTTCCCTGGATGAAAATTGGAAAATCTGCATGACAGGAAAATGCCATTTTGAGGTCAGAAGCACAGCACATTAGACATGGTTTGCAGGGGAAGAGTGTGCCCCAGTGGAGAGAAATGTCTTACCACAAGAACTGCAAAAGCATCACAAGCAAGGGAAGAAACATAAATAACATGATATCATTCCTGAAATTCGGTCTGTAAAAAGAAATTCACTGGCGATTTAATGTGAAATAAATACTTATACACAACTTATTATGTAATTTCTGTGTGTGCAAACACACAAATTCATGTGTGTTAGATTGTTTACTTTAATGTCTGGATTCCTGCAAAAGACTGCAGTAAAACCTTATAACCATAAATAAGATCACAAACTTTGCAGAAGCAGCAAATAAAAAGCAGCTTTTTTTCTTTTTTTTTCTTCTTTTCTTATTAGCTCTGGTTTGCTATTTGGTATTTCATTAAGAACTGTTCTTTCCACAAGCTGGAGCTGATCACTAATTATCCAGCTCAGCAACCACAGTTATGTCCTGAAACGTGAGCAATTGGGAATTTGCTGTCCTTCTCCATCTGCCAGGAAGGTCACCCCTCTGAGAGCTCCAGGGATTTGTTCATTTATTTCCCTTAATTAAAAACTGTTCACCTCTAAATAACAAGATACCTTTCGAGGGTCTTGAGCTGAGCAGCAAAAATCTTCAGATATTGAGGGTTGTTGGTCATTTAACAGAAATATTTTGTCCTTTGAGTCATTTAATTATTATGGTTGTGGCCTGAAAAAAATGCTTCCATGACCAGGAATTCAGCTTTTCAGTTTCTCCCAGGGCAGGATTCATGTCATCAACACTTCTATGTCTCAAAAAACATCTGAATTTGAGCTAAACTCCTTTTATAGTCAGGAATCTCACATGAACATTGGCACCTAAATCAGGTTAAATTTGGGGGGTTTCCCCTCTCCCCATTTGCTTGGAGGAAGTTTATAGTAGTAATTTTAGAGATTATTATATTATTATAAAAATATATGATTATATAGAATATTATAAAAATTAAACATACTCAGTTTTTAGTAAGCAATAATTTCTACCTGACCAGGAAATCTAAGGAAGAGTCACAGGAGCCATGCTCCAGATGAAAATTCCAAGACCACGTATTTGTATGTAAAGGACTGTATTATTTGGATGAACACAACTATGGTAGCAGTTCCAACCCAATCCTACAGAATTTAGCTGAGTTATGCCACATGTCAGATGGGCAGTGAAACAGACTCAAAATAAGAGCCAAAAGAAAAGAAAATGTACTTTTGTGTACCAAAGCAAAAACAAGTTCTGCGTGCTGCCTGTTATGAGACAGGCCACATAATTGATACACAAGAGCAAAAAAAAAAAAAAACTGCAATAACTGCTAAAAGATGCTCTGGCCACACCACCATCCCCTTAAATAGCTGCCATTTAAAAATAAAACTAACTAAATGCCATGAATTCTTTCAAATACTGACTCTCAAGGCATTCCAACGTGAGAATATCTGTGTATTAAGCAAGTGTAAAGCATTTGCATGGAGGTTATAGAAGGCTCTTAATGGGAATGAGCTGGAGGATTTAAACCCTGGTGCTATTTGTCACTGAATCCCTGTGAGCAATGCTCCTGGAGAAGAACTGAAAAGCACATTTGTGATCAGTGGTTCAGCACAGAATTGTGTTGAAATGCAACAAGAGGTTATTGCAGTGACACTGTTTTCCTCCACGACGACACAAGAAGGCTGAAAATGACTCCTTCATTTTTGGGATGTGTCTCCATTATATACTATTTTACACAGACCAATCTGATTGGTGAATAAAAGACAAACCTCTTCACTCACATTGGTCAGATCAGAGGGACATCAAGAAGAAGTTCCTTCTAGGAAAAGAAATGAAAACACAGGTACAGTTTACAAAAATATGTCTCTTGTTTACAGAAAACTCCCTGGGAAAAGAATTTCAGAAAACCAAAACATCTGAGACACAAGACCAGGGCTACAATTGCAAGGCTTGTGTACGACTCCTCACAGCTAAAAAGGGACAAAAAAAAAAAAAAAAAATCTTTGTTTGGTGGTTTTGTGGCTGTTATGTGAGGAGAGATGCAGTCACTGTGTGTAGGGACAATGGAGAGGGAGAGTTACAATCCCCAGACGTGTTAACACAGAGTTATTAATGGGAGAACACCTTGTTTAGTAAGTAAAGGCCTGTGGGGAAAATTAATCCCTGTCATCTTCATAAAGAGTCGAATATCTTCGGAAAGATGATGGATGACTCTAAGTGCCTTTAGTATCTGTAGAGGCCCATTTGTATTGTTTCTTAAAATTGCTCCTCTGAAAATGGAGGCCTCCAAAAGCACTGCCTGGGATGTTTCAAGGTTTAGGTTTCATGGGGGTGGGGGGATGAAGGGAATCTCTAATTTTATCCCTCTGTCTGGAAAAAAAATATTCTTAAACCAATGGATTTGAAACAGAAGACCCACTATTTTTTTTTCCTCCTAATTATTACTTTATTTTATTTTGAATCTTAGTTAAAAACAGCCTCAAGAGATGGACTTGCCCTTCTCAGGATGAGCAGTGACCACAGTCCTAATTCATTAACAGAGGAGGCTGGAAAAGCCTTAACTCAGACTTTGGGACCACCCAGAAAAATCCAGAATCAGTGGCAGCAGCAGATCCTTCCCTCTTGGCAAGTGCTGGCCTTCAGAACATGTATTTATATCAGAACAATGCAAATAAAATCATTTTTCCTTACCACAGGAAGCAACACGAGGCTGAAGAAGCAGACCTTCCAGTTGATGGCCATCTTCTCTCCTAATTTTGGACAAGGTTTGCTCGTTAACGCTGTGATTAGGGCTGAAGCACAGATCTCTCTGCAGATATTTAGGTTGAGGTCTTCACATCAAGGCTCAGATCTCTGCAGCAAAAGAGGAAAAATGTTATAAATATGTAAACCACAGAAAGAATGAAAAAAGAAATAGACAGAAAACAGAGAACCCAACTCTTGAACGACGAGTTGCAGTATTTTTAGACATCAACCGGGCTTTTGCAGATTTTAATGGTGGTCTTGGATATCTAATTTAAAGGCAAAGGACTTTGTATTATCAGTAACTTGTGTCAAAGAAATGCTGGAATAGGATCCGTAGCTGCAAACACCAAAATTGTACCCAGGGGAGAAGGAAGGGTAGATTATTTAGGACAAGAAAAAAGACCTGTCTGCTTCACCTCTGGAGCTTTGTGGTTTGCCCTTTGTGATTTTCAGTAGTTCAAAAAGCACTAAAAGCAAAAAGCACTTAAAAGCAAAACTGTCCAGGAGCTTTTTATGGGTCTGGTTCCCAAGACAGTTTGTCCAAATAACAAAATCCATTACCAGACTTATTAATAACCTTGTTAATAAACTTGTTAATAACCTTTCTGAGAACTTGGCAGTAGAGGGCAAATGAACTAATTGTAGTCTCAGGCTAAAGATCCATCCAGGATATAATTGGGAATGATTTGTATGACCAACAATGTCATCCATATCTGTGTCTCCCATTGCTTGGCCTCCGGCCAGAAAGAATTGAGGAGCGGGGTGGTGGGGGGAAGGTGTTTTAAGATTTGGATTTATTTCTCATTATCCTATTTTGATTTGTAAAGGAATGATTTGTAAAAGAACTTCTAGAACCAAAGGACACTCAAGTTTTATACTGACTGCAACACACTGCCAGGACATCAGCATTTAGAAAGGAGAGAGTCTTTCAATTAAAAAATAAACCAGGAAAATTAATCTCTTTCTACATTTTGGGAGAACAATGATTCATGAAATTCACCCTAAACTGATTTGTTTTCCTCTATCCTCACTTGATCAGTCACTCACGCTCTGTTCTGGCACTGAATTTAATTACTTAACTGTATTTCTGATGGCTTATCAAATAATGAGCAATTGATAAGATCTCAGCTGAGGAGGACAGCAAACATCCCTGGTGACATTCAGCCGTGAGGACTTGGAATTCCATTAACAGAGGCAAGGCAAAGCCAGACAGACACGTTAGCAGCCATTGGGTTTGAAATGATTTCCTGATCATTTGCACTCCTGTGGGCAGTTCAGTCCAGAAAAGCCAGAGAGGGGTGTGGAGGTTGTGTTCTGTCCTTTCATTCTGTCACTGTGATGCTTCAGGAAATGTTTAAAATGCAGTGGAAGGGTGGGAGAGATGCCTGACTAAAAGGTGGACAGGACATATACAGATGCCCTGAGGGAAAAGTGGTGACCTTTAGAACACTTTTTACCTTAACCTGGCAATTCCTAGGTTTGAAAAGTGGAGGGTGGCTGTTTTCTGTCTCGTCTGAGTTTCACAGGAGCTCCTAAAGGGACAACAAGAACATCTGCAAACTGTTTCATGGCTTTTCTTTCACATATTGCAGGGAAAATAAAAAGAATCTACTTCATTTTTTGCCTTCAGGGTAGTCATGGAAACCTGCACCAAATACTGGGCTGAGGCCTTCGTGTCATCCATGGAGACTGGAGTGTTTACTAGGGAATTACAGCTACCAGAACTCCTGCCCTGGGTCTGCAGCAGAACCTTCTGTATTGTTAAGTTGTTCCTGGCATGTTTGTTATACCTACAGAGTCCACCTATTACTAATTAAAGGCGACTAATGTCTCTTATCAATTAAAGGGTAGTTATCTCTATCACCAATTTAAGCCCAGCTACCTCCCAAATCGGTGCTATCAGCTGTGTTATACTAGAAAAATAAACTTTAAAAAAAATACTATCTTACAAATATTATAAACTTTTTTAAAAAATATTATCAAAGCTGATAAAGCATTTCCATTTGGTATTGAGAAAATTAAATAAATGTAATAAAAAAATTAAAATAAATGTATCAGTATTGGATTTGGAAGGGGAGCTTGAATGATTATATTTTGTTCTGATGTCACCGGTTGATAAATCCTGTAATTTCATTACTGATGCTTCGTGTTGTTGTTTTATCTGCATCTGCCACTGTAATTAAAATTAGTGAAGTCAGGCGAGCCAATAACGGAGGGGTTGCACCTTTCAGTTATGCATAAACAGTTCCTCAAAAAAAATCTTCAGTTATCTCTGGTGAAACAGAAGGGCTGGTGAAGAGTCTGAGAATCTGGAAATCAGCTGATTGTTGCTAAAATAGAATGGGTTTCAGGGGGTTATTTCAAGCATGGCTGATACACAGGAAGAAGAAAAAAGGAAAAATAACATTGTTTTGGTCACCTAGTGATTTAAAAAAATAATCCATCCCCTCAGAAGGTGAATTTTTTTGTCCACTGGAAACACCTTCAGTGCCACAGCAGATTCTTTATGAAAGTGTCTGAGTTGCTTCAAGGGCAGGTTGGGAAAGCTCTGGCAAAACTTGTTCTGCTACAAGTGCCCATTTCTTCCTCTATCTAAAAAAAGGTCTCTGGAGGCTGGTGAGGACAAGTCCTCCATGAAAAGCCCACGAGTGTCAAGTGCACAATCTGATGTCACCAATGAACAAAACCCACACAGTGAAACCTTTCTAGGAATGATGGGGCTACTCCCAGGGAGGCACAAAAAAGGTAATAAATCACTGATCAAAAGGATAAAAAGTCCCTGTATCAAATATGGGCAAAATACCCACCGGATGAATGAAATGGGGGAAATTTTTTGATGAATGAAAGAGGATTTTTAGTGGCTTTCCAAGGCAATTATGAGCTCTTACTGAGATCTCACCCAAAAGAAACCACCTGATCTGCTGGGCTCCTTGCTGTGGTCCTCTGGGACGTGTGCCAGTGGTTGGAGGGGAAACCAACACATTTCAAAGCTGGCCCACAATGGTTTAGACCAGTGATGATGGAACAGGAATTCATTACTTAATTCATCTCACTGCAGTGCCCAGGCAGGGCCTCCCACCACATCCTGACCAAGCTACTGCCCAGGTGTGGGAATCTAAAAGCTCCTGACAACGTGCAGGAGGAATTGAGGTTTTGCAGACTGAAAACATTTCAGAAAAGTCAACCAGCCCCTGCACAGTTACTCCAATACTTCTTAGAGACAGGAAGAACATTTCCCTATGGAGAATAAACATGGATAGACAATTATTGGGTGCAAAAATATATGAATAGGTAATTATCATAAAATCCTAGAAAGTCTTGGGGTTGGAAGGAACCTTGAAGATCATCATTCCAACCTCCTGCCATGGACAGGGACACCTTCCACCAGAGCAGATTTCTGGCCTTGGACACCTCCAGGGATTGTCAGACCACAACCTCTCTGGGCAACCTGATCCAGTGCCTCACCAACATCAGAGTAAAGAATTTCTTCCTAATATTTAATCTCTATCTACCCTCCTTCAATTTAAGGCCATTCTTTAATGGAAAAGTCCCATAAAAGTCCCTCTCCAGCCTTCTTTTAACTACACTTTAAGCACTGGGAGATGCCCTAAGGTCTCCTTTGAGCCTTCTCTTCTCCAGGATGAACAGTCCCAACTCTCAGCCGGTAGTCATAGGAGAGCTGTTCCAGCCCCCTGATCAGGTAGTGGCTCTCCTGAGGGGCAGGAACTCCTTTCATTACGCACCTGATATTTTTCTATCTTTAGGCTTTCAATAAAAGGTGCAAAACCCCCTGCATTTTATGATTTCCCTCCTATAATTTCCTAGATGTGGTATTGCAGCTACATCATTTATTTAAAAGGCACAGTGCCCCTTCCTCATGTTCCTGCTCACCAGCCATGAGCAGAGTTGGGAAATCAACCCCTCAGTGACCTAGGACACGTCTCCTAATTTTAGAAACCCTCTCTCTTTAGGCAGAGACAGAGACATCCTCACACACGAGCTCATTGTCAAGTCTCTTTTTATATCAAGAGAGAGAAGCAGACACGTGAAGGAAGTGTTTTGTCTGACCTATTTTAACCATCTCCTCTAAACCTCCAGCTCCTCTCCTAGAGTGTAAAGGAATTCTGAAGAGCCAGCTTGTTTGTTGACATCTACACTGTGGATATCTAAATCTGGACAGAATAATCCCACTTCCAGTCTGAAATATATGGAACAGCAATATGAAACTCAAACCAGCAAAGTCTCACCTACCACAAAGCATTGAGAAGTAATTTGATTGTTTTGGGTGTCAATAAATTGATGCTGATATATTTAAGGCAACAGAAAAGCTAAAGAAGATTTAATACCATGAGTTCTAAAGCTTCCCATGGAAACTACTCCACAAAGCGTATCCCTATTAAGGCAAAGGAAAAGAACATCATGATCTTTCCACTAGCTTTAATAGAGCAGTTATTATTTCTTGAAGTTTAAGTATTTCGGGTTGGTTTTGTTTATCTACTTTCTAAATTTGCTGAAATTAAAGCTTCTTCACGGGTCACAGCAGCTGAGGGTCTGACTCTATATTTTCTTTTATAAACCAAGAAGATTTTTTATTCTCCCTGTATGTATTTAACTGGGAAAGTCTCTCAAGTCCTTGTTCCCACCCACTGAGCCTATTGTCAATGACAAAACAGGATTCAAAGGGTCATTACATCACGAGGTCTAAGAGGTGGATTTTCAGAAAGGATTTACTGCTGCAAAGGACAAAACTCTCAGCTGAATACGAATATCTTGAGGGTCTCAGGCAAAAAGCCCCCACTTTTGCCTGGAAGAGCTGTCCACAAACAATGTGGAATTTTTTCACAGAATGGTCCACAAGAATGGATGCAGGCTGCCCATTGCTCTAACGTGTGAGCTGATGTGAAAATCATAGGCTGAAAAATATCCATTCATGGCAGATACATTCAGGCAGACTCTGCCAGTACCCAGTTTTCTCAATGTGCAGGAAAATTGCTGCTTAAGAAAACAAAATTTAAAAGGGAGCTGATAGAGCACAGAAACAATTTTGCATGGATATATTTGAAAGAAATAGATTCAGCTGCTGCCTGGCTTAGGCATTTCAGTGTTAATGAATATCCAAATCTGTTAGCAATACTCATAATAACCCTTCTACTTTCTGGAAGAATTGGATTTTGATTTTTTTTTCCCTTGCATAAAACTCAGGAAACACTTGTGAATTTTCTAGAACTCCCTTTCTAAAAGTAAAGATAAAGGTGTGATTACAAAAGTAGGAAATTGTAAACAGCAGATGCTGAGACTCCCATATGCAAACGAGAGCTTAGGTGTCCAAATATTTCTATATGAAGTGGGATTATAATTTAAATTTACTTCCATGAGGACTTGTGTAGGAAATAAATCAAAGCAATGTGGTTTTGCACAAAGAATGACTGCTAAAGAGGATTCACAGAATTTGGGGTAGGAAGGACCTCTGGAGATTGTCTAGTCTCACTCCCTTGCTCAAAGCAGGGTCAGCTACAGCAGGTTATTCAAAACCCATTTTCAATCAGCATCTGAATATCTCAAATGTTGAGGCTCAACAATTCATCTGATCAACCTCTTTTAGTATTTGACCATTCTAACAATAACCAAGTCCTATCTTACAGCTGAATTTCCTGTATTTCTGTTTGTGCCTGTTGCCTCTTGTCAGCACAAAGAGTCTGGGTCCATCTCCTCTGCACCCTCTCATCAGGTGTTTCTACACATTGATAAAATCACCCCAAATCTTCTCTTCTCCAGGCTAAACAGCCAGAGTTCTCTGATTCTCTTGTAACTCCTTAATAATCTCTGTGGCTCCTGACATAATACACTGTGTTCATGCTCTCAGCAGCCCAGCACTGGAGCAGGCACTCCAGGGCTGAGAGAGAGGAATTATCACCTCCCTTGACGTGCTGCCAAGGCTCTTCCTCATGCAGCTGATGCTGCTTTTGGATTTCATCGCTGCAAGGGCACTTTGCTGGCTCAGAACCCACTTTGTGTCCACCCAGAGCTTTAGGTCCTTCTCTGTAGAGCTGCTTCCCAGCAGCTGATTCCCAGCCTGCCTTTGTGCATGGAATTACTCCTCTCCTTTATTTCTGCATGTCTCTTTCTTCTTAATCTTTCTGCCTATTTCTCAAACCTCTGGTTCCCTCTGAGCAGCAGCACAATCAACATCTTGGTCTGTCAACCACTCCTCCTAAATCTGTGTAACCTTCAACTTTCTTGCAGGTGCACTCTGTCCCATCAAGCTGATCATTACTGAAGGCATTAACCAGAATTGCCACATCAAAAAGATCTTTATTGTTCAGCCCAAAAAGATCTTTTTTGTTCAGCTCTACAGTCAGTGGAGATGTAGGTAACCTCGGGGAGCAATTTCTGTATCCAAAACTTGATGTCTTAAGGCCAGCTTGGATGGGGATTGGAGGGACCTGGTCTAGGGGAAAGTGGCCCTGCCATGGCAGGGGTTGGACTGGGTGACTTTTAAAAGGTCCCTTCCAGCTCTAACCATTCCATGGTTCTGTGACACTATGACTAATTTTGGACAAAGCGAATTACTGCTTTGCAAGAACCAATTTTCTTTCCCTCTGTTTGTTCAGGCCTGATGAGGGCAAACACAGAAAATTCCATTCCCAAAGTTTAAGACACCAAAGCATTAATGGTTAGCAACACAGAGCCCTGACTTCCCTCTATCCTGCAGCCTTTTCTTACTTTCAACACTATCTTAGTTCCTTCTATTAACACAGCCTAATAACTTCCATGTATGTTTGACTTCAGCTGTCCCCCATTACAATTTTGGTGGAGTGTTGGTTTTTTGGTTGGGTTTTTTTATTATTTTCCTTTGAGCGGTTTCAATTAAATTGAAATTCCCTGAAGATATGAGCATTATAATTTGTCCTCTACAAAGTACACTCTTTATCACTGCTGTATAACCTGGCAGCTCCTGCATTTTGTAGTCCTGTAGCTTTATAGAATTTTCCTAACATATTAGAAAAACCCATCTAAAGCTCTTCTAAAACAGATTTTAGTAAGTGTTGCTCAGCCAATTCAAGAAAGATATTGAAATTTACACTATATGAAGATCTGATTAATTTCTTGATTATCTGCAAATTATCAAAAACTCTTTGAAAGTCCTAATCCTCTATATGACATCCCTTCACAGATGTGGACATAAAGCCCAGCCTTTCCTGAGCTTTGATAGTTTATTCTTTTCTGGCACATATGCATAAAACTAAACAAGACTTGATTTTTTTTAAAAAAAACTCCATTTAAAATGCCTGAATTTTATAAATAAAAGAAATTCTCACAATACAACAATTCTTATCCTTTGTATTATGCTGCTTCACCAGTACAGATATAATGAAACACTGAAGGTTAATGACATCTCAATTCTGGATATCTGAGTGTTTTGACATTGTAATAACTTTGAATATCTGTTTGATGGAGCTGCTGCTTCAGGCTCTCTGAAAATTCAAGTGGACACGAGTGGATCATGCACCCAGAGGTCATGATTTTCTAGCTCATCTTTGCAGTGATATTCTCATGATAGCAGAGGCTGTGGAACACAATTCATCCCTCCCTGGGCACAGAATTGCTTTTCTTGGCAGGTCACCCACATAACAGCATTAATAAAATTCTTTCCTTGATTGGCATTATTTTCCCCATTGCATTATCCATCAGACTTATTGAGCCTTTATGTTATTGACGTCCCCAGAGGGCTGGTGAAATGACCAAACTTCTTAGAAACTCTGATGCAGGGAAATAATTGCAAACTACCACCCATTCAGGAAGCATTAGGCAAAGCAAAATAAATAAAAAAAAAAAAAACCCGAGAGAAGATTCCCTTTTCACAGCAGATCAATTATCCTTTTTAAGCATCTGTGGTAAATGTGACACTTCATTGCTAATACGAAATTAATACTGGGATCATAAAGATAACGATGTGCTGCTCCATTCCAGCAGGGCTTTAAGTGGTGCTTGGCAGGAGCCTTCAGAATTATTTCTCCACAACCAGGAAAACATATTCTCCACCTGGCACATCAGTGTTTTTGCAAGAGCTCCTTGATCAATTTGCTTTTCTCGACTGGTGATCTGCATTTCCTTCCCTGGTTGGAGGTGTAAATTTTGTTTTTCATGATCACATAGGAGGTTGTAAGAGCTCTAACCTGTCCATCAGGCTCTGCTTTGAACCTGCTCAGCACATGTGGAGCACTCATCTCTCACAGGCAGAGGAAAGAGGAAGAGCAGAGCAGAAAATGCAGCTCTGGACCAGAGCCTTTTATTCCCATTGTCTCTGAGGATCTTCCCAGGTGCAACACTTGGACTGTACCCTCAAAACAATTCCTGAACTCAAAATATTCTATTTATCAGAGTGTGGTGCCACTGTTAACACTCTCAATTAGCCCTGTTGTTGTGCTGAACTGATTATCTTAACTGCCATTATAAAGGCACCATTGCTCCCCAGACCTGAGCCAGGCTCCATGCAAGGTGCTCTCAGTTGTGAGGAAATGCCAAGGGTGTCTTTAACACAACATTCTACTGTTTGTTTAGCGTGGGCAAACTCCACAGGAGTGCTCCTGTGGCTGATGATGGACCCAAGGACAAGGCTCCCAGTCTTGGAGCTCCAGCAACAACACAACAAACTCTTATCACCCCTGGGAAATAAGACCACCCTTCCTGTCTGAGAGCAGGACAAAAGTAATAAAATAAGCAATAATTGAGAGTAATCTGTTGGTTTGGAGAGTGGTGAATACAATGAGCAACTGATTGTATTTCCTGGTGCCAAAGGAATAAATACAAGATGGTGTGAAGAAAACAATCTGATACAACCTTGGTATTGAGAAATGGGTGCTTGGGAGTATGGAAAAATTGCCAAGTTGTTCAGAGAGGATGATCAAATGATCTTTCTTTGCCTCATGTGTACATTTCCTTGTCGTTTTCCAGTGCAAAGTCAGAGGCGCTCTGAATAAAACAGCTTGTACTTCACTGAGCACTCTGAGCTGACAATCTGTGGTGATGGCCCAGATGAAGCTCCACGCTCCTCCTCTACACTGCTAATCAACATCAAAAGCTTTCATGGGCCAGGCTCCAGCCCATCTTGATAAAGGGACAGATAGATATAATGTGTTTCCCAACCTCTCACTGGGTAGAGGAAAAGATACCGCTACTACTGTGATTCCTCAAGGGAATATTGTCAAGGAAATGTATCCCAAAACAGGCCTGGGACTACAATTCTGTCTCTTCCATTCTTAATGAGGTAAAAATCCCATGTTTGTTTTGCTTTAACAGTTTCACTCTTCTCTACTACACTGAAAGACAAGGTTAAGACACTGCATGAGCACTTGGAAACTTGTAATTTTTTTTCCCTCAACATTTCCTTTTGTCCTCCTTTCCTATTTCATTTCTGACAGCCTGGGCTCCCAGCTGTGTCCCATATTGTGCTTAATAAACTCGTTACGTTTGGACATTATTAGGACCTTCCACAGCACGTGCTCTTGCAGCACCAGGGATGGAATCCAAGGCACATAAATCTGGCTGTCTGAAAGGGAACCATCTCTATCCACGCTGCCTTCTCTCAGCTGCTTCTTCCACAGTGAATGGAAAATGAGAAATTGCCCTCAGCAGCAAAACGGCTTTGCCTTGTCCTGGACAATGTGATACTAATACTGACAAACTAAAGAGTAATAAAGCACAAAATCGGTTTGATTAGCTCAGGAGAGCCTGGGTGGAACAGGCACAGCCCTCAGAACAGCAGAAATATCAATTTAAAGAGGAAGAAAAGCAATTGAAATCAAAGTCAATGTTGGGTCAAGAGGTTAAGCTGAGAATTGGAAGAGAGCTTTGGGCCATCAGCAGAAAAAAGACCAGAAAGTGCCTTCCAGACAGAGGTGGAAAGTAAAAACAAACTTAGAATTTTGAGAGGACTCCATGTAATGTGAATATTTGTAAACCAATTTCTCTGACACATGAAGACACTGCAGTGTTAAGAGACACAGATTACCAACCACAGGGCTCTGGTTCAGATCTGGATCCCATCTTTCACCTCAGAGCACAGAGTAAACTCATGTCTCTGCAATGAGGAAAATGTTGATGAGGAAAAATGCATCCCTGGAAGTGTTTCAAGGATGTCTGGATGTGGCACTTGGGGACAGAGTTTAGTGATGAACCTGGTGATGCTGAGTTAATGGTTGGACTTGATGATCTTGGAGGTCTTTTCCAGACAAAAATATTCTATGATTCCAAAAGTTCTGACACAAAAGGCAGTCATAGCCTGACACAGAATGAAATGAGTCTAGAGAAAATATTGCCTAGAGAAGACTCCAGAGAATTTTTTTCTCTTTTCTCTTTCCTCTTTTCTCTTTTCCCTTCCCTTCCCCTTCCCCTTCCCTTCCCTTCTCCCAGATAATGTAAATATTCAGCTTAATTCATACACCAGAACTTCACTATAATTATGAATAAAGAAGCTCTACCACTTCTAGAAAGAAAAAAAAAAGGGGCAAATATTACTGAAGGGAAGTGATTCACTCCCATGTAATCATCTTTTCAGCCAGTGATTAAGGCAATCTCTATATTCATCTTCATTATCTGCTCATGGTTCTCCATATCCAGAAGATGAGCTGGCCCTATGGTGCTCTATAGGGTGGCAGAATATGGCCTTAAGGGAATTCCTGGGAAGGTCAGAACTATGCAGGAAAAAAAGAATTTCATATGAACACACACACACACAGACATACAAGTACACACAGAATTCATTGGCCAATAAATGACATGTTCTCTTATTTTATCAATTCTAGAGATGTCAAGAAAACCCCAAAAGAAACTCATCAAAACACAACTAAAAGATCTAAGTTGTATCCATTATAGTATTGTTTATTCTTCTGTCAAATTCCAAGCTACTACAGCAGCAATCTGATCTACAGATCCTGTTTGAACAGGAGACAATGGAAAATAAAAAGATGGGGAATTTTCCTCTCTTGGATGTGTCTGTTGAAATGAAAGCTGGAAATCCTGGTTACAGACATCAAGCTGTCTGATGATGAAGTTTATAAATTGACAGGATGGCCATTGGATCAGACACAACCCAGCTTGCTGTGATTCGCATTTCCCTTTAGGCCTCACGTGGAGCTGGAATATCCCTGGTGGCCCAGAAAACAATCAAAGTGCTCTTCCTTTCCAGTGGATGGCTTTGTCATTTCATCGTCATGCATCCCACTAAAACCCAGGATACAAACACGTAAATCCAGCCAAGCTGAAATCCCCTCTCCTCCACCGTGCCCACTGCTCAGTTTGAAACAGGCTGACTCATGTCTCAAAGACACACTGAAAATGCCTCTCTCCCCGTGGGGGGCCCTTCAGAGCCCTGGGTGAGAGTTATCTCATTAAAATGTCTACCTCTAAACCTGAGATAATTTCCACAGTTTAGTCCCTGAGATGTAATCAGCACGTACCATAGAGTTCACAGCCTACATTAGATTATCCTAAATTATGTATTTCAAAGCAAAATATTAATTACATCTATTTTCTCTGTATTTTCTAACAGGAGGAAGGGAGGGAAAGAGAAGGATTTGAGAAACAGCATTAAAAGATTCTGTCCAAACATTAAAAGTTGCCAAAACTACACTCAGCTGATGAGTAGCATCTTACAGTGGGCAGCAAATTAAGGTTAAATAACGTGTTTGGCAACAGTTTTCTTCTTGTTGCTCCAACATCCTCCCTTTACTTTCCTCACATCAGACCAAGTGTAAGTTCTGTTCAGGTCTTCATTCACACCCACCTTGGGCTTAATATGTAACTTAAGCTCAGCTGAAATGGCACTGAAAAAACAGGGTCTCCATCATCATGTCCCTTTCAAACATGTTGGGTAATGGAGGCTTGATCCTGTACAAACTCTTTAGGACAGAGGATTTTGGCCAAAGATTTCACAATTTATCAGATCCACCTTTTTTATAATTTAAATTATTTATTTATAATTTATAATTCAATATTTATAATTTCACCTATTTCTTTGGATACTCTGTGGAGAGCGTTTCTTCTAAGCTCTTGGAATAACCACAAGAACAGTGCTGTAGACGGGGAGAATTTCCCAGGCTCGTTTCTCATGGAAACACAGGATCTGCCCACCCTGGTCAGCATTTGATAAAAGCATTTGGAAATGATCAGAACACTTCCTAATATCCAATCAAAAGCAAAATAACCTAAGAAAGAGAATGGTTCATTGATCTCCAGCACTGGGAGATCCATTTCAGCAGCCTCCAAAGGATGCAGTTTATTAAGACAAGAAATCCAGCTGTCCCGAAGTTCTGCAGGTTGTACTATTGATGGCCCTCATGGCTGCAGATGGCACAGAGCTACACTCAAGTGGCCTCCTTGAGCTTCCTCATCCAAATAGAGGAATAAAGAGAGGATTAAAGGTAAATCAGGACAAGAAAATAAAGGAGAAATCATCAATGACAAAACCTAGGGCAAATTTTAATGGTTTATCTGTGCTTTGGCTGACCTTGGAAATATCCTTGTGTTTAAACATGGAAGCCATCCTAGGAATTAGGTACTGGTAGCACAGAATAACTTGGAGTCATCTTCACAACATTTTCTGGCTCAGGACAGGCTGGTGACCATTCCCTGGAGAATGTATTCTGCACCAAAGACCAGCTTTTCTTTGAAGGCACCACTCAAATAAAATCCTCAAAGACAACCAACCAACCAAATGAAAAAAAAAAACAAACACTAATAAAAAACCCCCCACAAACAAACAAAACCCCCAAAATCCTCACCCCAAAACAAGCAAACCCCAATCAAATCCTCTCCAAATGCAGAAGAAAAGGTGAATCTGCATTTTATGGTATTTCCTCCCTCCTTTCCCAGAGTTCACTCCTGTCCCTGGAGTTTGCTGCCAGCTGCAGCAAATGAGGCATGGGATGAGTTTGTATGTTTTTCTGAAACATGGAACTCACTGGGGAGAGCAGGGTAGGGACACAGGAAGGAAAGGAAGGGAACGATCTTCTCTCAGCAAATAAAACTAAATGTGTGATAACCTGGAGTCAGCACAGCGGGAGCCTGTTTTGGACAAGCAGAATAAATTTTGTGCTGCAGTCTGGATAGGATGGTGCACAGAGGACTCTCCAGGGCACAGCTTGGCTGCCATTAGACATGTCCAGAGAATTGGGTATTTTATTGAAGATTTTGTTTTGTTTTATTCAGAAACAGCCATAAAATGAAAACGCTGTGTGAGGCAGAGAATAATTTTTCCAGTAATATTTTCCACATTTTTGGGTGTGTGTAGGTCTCCCACTTAGATGAAACCAAAATGGATTTAGATGCCTTTTGGATTGTTTAATTCTACCCAGCACTGCTTGACTCTAATTGATCACAAAATCCTCCTTGATGGACAATAATCACAGGTTTTATAAAAAATAATTCTGACTCATGTTCTGCAAAGGAGTGTGGTGTTCTGTGTTATCTTCAAGTCAGCAATGACAATAATGACAGTTTTTAAAGCAAAATAATGTAGCATAACATGAAAACAGCCCTTCCAAAAAGCAAACTGATAAATAAATCTCACCCCCAAACCAGGACATTAGGGCTTACAGGTCATAAATAAGCAGGTGAATAAAACCTCATAATTACTCAGTGTCAGTCATCCTCCTCCAGTCCAAAAGGCCATGATTAGCATCTCTCTAAAATGGAAATTAATGCGTTTTTCTCTTTCTCCTGCCTTTTAATGTGTTTCGAAAAGCAAACCAAACATGCCAGTTTGCTCCCACATGTAGAGGCCTCCTCAAGGCAACCTGCATCTCTGAACTTCTGCAGAGTGAGAGAGGAGGACATGGAGTACTTCACATCCAGGTAACTTCAGCATTACAGATTCACATAGGATTAATTTAGCTCCAAGTACCTGCTGTACGTCCTCTGATCACCAGCATAGGGAATAACACCAAATTCTCTGGTTTTACTCTTCCACAGTTGTTTTTCTCTTCAACTATTTTAAGTTAATACTATTTGTTTCCATTAGCTAAGAGAAAATTGAAGTTTCTTCATTAGAAGATGTGAGTTCTTTCCTTCTGCTGACCCTCTCTAGAAATGAGGTGTCCAGCATTGGGTACAAATCCCACAGGGTGTCGCCCTGATTTTTCAGCCTTCTGATGTTTTTACATTTCTGTACTGGAGTTCTCAGGCTTGTAACATAAACAAAGACTGATGTTTGGTAAATAATACATTCCTTTCCAGGGGAAAGGACAAGTTGATGGACTTCTAGGTTGACCAGTGTGGTCAGAGAGGTGATAATCTCGTTCCCCAATCACTGGTCAAAGCCCAAACCCTATTGAAACCCCAAACCAAAATAAACTTCATTTTTTTCTCATTTCTCAACCTGATAGGTGAGTGTAGTTTTTTCATGTCCTATAGCGACACGGATGCTTCAAACACCTCAAGGAGGGTAAAGCCATTCTTGTCCCCAGATCTGGCTGTGCTGGAAAGGACATTACCCCCAGTCAGCCTGGAGACACCAGCCCATGCTGCACTGTTTCCACAGCAAGCTCCTTGTAGGATCCCTGCCTGGCCCAGCTTAGTCCAAGTAAGAATTGGGTTAAATATTGGGTTGATTTAGATTGGATATTTGGAAGAAATTCTTTACTCAGAAGGTGGTGAGCTCTGGCACAGGTTTCCCAGAGAAGCTGTGGCTGCCCCTGAATCCCTGGAAGTGTCCAAGGCCAAGGTGGAAGGAGCTCAGATCACTCTGGGACAGTGAAGATGTCCCTGCCCGTGGCAAGGGGTGGGAAATGGATGATCTTTAAGGTCCCTTCCAACCCAAAAATGTTATGTGATTCTGTGATTTTGTGATTCTATGAAGAAATAAAACTTTGCCAGCCAAGGCCAGTGGGATACAGTCAGGTCAGAGAACTTTCCTCAGCAGCTCAGGAGATCCAAGAGGTGATGATGAGATTCTGGAGAGCTGGATGGAGGTTCTGGGGTCTTCAGGGAGCTGCAGGGCTCCAGAACAACTGCATGGACTTCACACTTCAAAACTCATGGACCCAAGGTCTTCCTATGATCCTACGGGGTTTTTTTCCCCCTTTTTCTTGTGCGTGCTATTTCTTACTCCTGATGTTTATGATTTTAACCATCAAACAGCCAGATTAATTTTGTCTTTCTTGACAGAGCAGGTGAAGCTGGGTCTTAGCAACGCATATATTCTAATTTTCTGACTGGAAACATTTTCCAGTAATAAAATCTGCAACAAATTCTCCTGCCCTTTGATTTGCCATCGAACTTATGTGTTCACATCATGCTCAGTAAATGTCCTGCCCTGTCAGTTTAATTTGTTCAACTCTTGTTGTGCTACTTGTTTTCACCCCTCCTTGCTTCCCTCCTCCCCAAGTTCATAACCAAGGTATCATTTTACATCCCGTGTGGGATTTCTTTGCTTTAACCTAGTAAATCTTTTAATTCCTCATTTGATATTCTGCTCTAATAGATCCAGCCATGAAAAGAGCCCGGAAAGCCGGAGCTAAGAAAAATCACTTTCATTTTCCTCAGATACCATCGAGTGGTTTGATGTAAAATACACATGCAGTGCACAGCTTGTGATCTCAGATTTTATCATCCATGCATTGCAGAGCTGAGTCAAACCTGATCAGGTTTTTGATGAAGGGATAAAGACTCAAGTCTAGGCTGGAACCACTTAATAATGGTGAGATACTGGGAAAAAAAAAAGCAGTTGCATAACAGCAAGGAGCAGTTCACGAGACTGAAATTTGGCTCCAAAGCACTGGTGTGAAATGTCGACACAAGTCGTCCAAAGCAGAACTTAAAACTTAATTAACCTTGCTGCTTCATTATTAGGGATCTCCACTTAAATTAATGATCCAAAGTGTTAAAATAGCAAATTGACTATCTATATTTAATCATAAATGCTATTTCTGTTTGTCATTTACATTTTTAGCTTTTTTTTTTCCCCACCCTGAAAAAAGGTTGATGATAACTGAGTTGGGAGTCAGAGTTGGATTTTTTTTTTTTTTAATTACTGGAGAAGGTATTTCAGGAATATTTTAAGTGATTATATATTGTAATTTCTATTTTCTCATTGATTTTTCCATATTGGACCATGCCATGTGGTTCATCCTGATTAAGTTTCTTGTAATTCATAATTTAATCAAGAATTACTGTCTAAGAATTGAACAGGAATTAAAAGCACATTTGGAAATGCACACACACGACGTTCTAAGCCCCCCTGCCCTGACTGAGGAAGGGAAAACAAAGTTGCTCGTGACATTGAAATTTATTGAGAATTATGTGATGCCTTGAACAAAGAAAGAATCATGTGGTGTTAGTGAATTGACTGTACTGCTCCTGGACAAAGAGTTCCTCCCAGTTAATTATTAGCGTTTAAATTATAAGCAGAGATATTTTAGTCTCTTTCTGCTGTTAATAAAAAGAGTGTGACACCTCCGTGGCATGAATCATATTTTGACTTCAGTCACTCTTTGGTCTCTTTGGTTAAAGATTAAGCCTGTACAGGCTTAATAATAGAGGGTTTTTTTCCATATTCTGCCTCAGTTTCACAACACATTGTGACCTATAAAGGTTCTCCCAGCTTCCAGACTGAGTATTTTCATGAGGGTTTCAGTCAGCCTCGTCTTTTTGGAAATCAAAACTGAATTCCTTTAAGAGTGCCCAGGGTCTTTATTTGCCAGGATGAAGAGTGGGTGTTCACCCTGCACGGTTTCTTCAGGAAAGACTGAAAAATTGGTCTTATTGCTACAACAGTCCCATCTTTCAGCCAATTCCAGATCATTTTCTTGCAAGAATATCCCATCTCTGGAAGTGTCCAAGGCCAAGTTGGACAGGGCTTGGAGACAGCGGAATAGTGGGAGATGTCCCTGCCAATGGCAGGAGGTTGGAATGATGTGAACTTTAAGGTCCCTTTCAACCCAAACCATTCCAAGATTCTATGGTATTTTATTCCCTCCACCCCTAAATCATGTTACAATATTTTTATTTTTTTTTTCAAAATTTACTGTCAATGTTGACAAACATGGAGGTTGATGACTTTCGTCAAGAGTTGTCTCTTAAGCATAATTTTCTGGGGTTTTGTTGTGCTTTTTTCATTTCACTTCCTTAATTTTTCCTTTTACAAGCCTAGTTTTGGGGGTTGGTGAGTCCCTCCCATGGAAGTGAGACTGGCTTTAAGGAGTGTCCACCCTCCACATCCCCCAGCACTGATGTCACAGGGATAACCTCCCAACTTGCTACCATTTGCTGGATATATTAAAAATCCTTCAAGATCTGTTCCTTCAGCTCCCAGGGTGGATTTAAAAATAACAACAGTTTTAAGACAGATCCCAATGATAAACTAAAATTCTGATATGTCGACATGAGCTACAAAAAGAGAAAAAAGAAAGACAACCCAGCAAAAAAAACAACCCTTCTGAAGGAGAAGTGCCAGTTGTACTCTGACTTCTGAACATCTCTAAAGCACTAAAAACAGGCACGCAGAAAATGCTCTAAAATTGCTCTTGTTGTTATTGTCACTAAGAAAACAGCTTCCCAGGAATCTGCAAGTTGAGTGTACAGGCTCTTTGATGTGCAGCCAACTCCCTCTTCCAGCACACTTCCCAACTCTCTGGTGAGTCAGGTCTGTCCACCATGGGAGATTCTCTCCTGCCCTGTCTCAGCTGAGGCCTCACTCTGTGCAGGGTTTGAACTCTGATGCTCCAGAAAAGCCACAATCCAGACTTGCCACAACATGCGGTATCAAAGCACAGAGTCATGACTAAACTGAGGGATTTTGCCTTAAGATACTTCTTGCAATCCAACAGCACTGCCAGGAGAGCTAGAATAGCACAGAGCTGGGGAATGTGGGAGGCACAAGGCAGAATTTTTTTTCTGTCTGTTCGTTTGTGGTGGTTTTTTTTCAGTCACACTTCACACACACACACACCCCACACACACAGTGACTGAGATGTGTGCTGGGTTTGGATTGAGGCAAAGGGGTTTGTAGGAATTGTTTAACCTCCTCAGCCCTTCCAGCAGAGTGGCCATCTGCACAGTGCCTGTTGGGAATGGTGTTCAAGATGGGATCATTTCTGATTTGAGCCCAGGCATTGTAAAGAACAATCCTGGCTGACCTGCAAATCCATTCAACATGCAAATTATTTATCATTAATTTAATAATAATTTAATAATGGTTTTGTGACAAAATTCCCAGAGTTTAGGATGTTCCCTGGTGGTGTTCAGTTTCCAACCATCAGCACAGCCAATGTTTTCCTGAGTTGCAGAGTCCTTCATATCCCAAAAAGCTTGATAACGTATTCTGCTGAAATACATTCAAACAGGAGCAGGCAGAGCAGATATTCCCTGTCACCAGTTCTGCTGCATTCTAAGGAGTAATAGCAGCTAAATTAATTGAAAAGAGGCAGCACAGAACAGGAAACAACTAAGGAACAAAATTATTTTTTTAATTACTAGAGAATAAGCCAAGATTTAAAGAAAACTGGTTAAATAGAATCCGTGTAAAGGCTTCACTAATATAAAATCATTTCAGAGCATTTGAAATTTGAAAATATTTTCTCATTACCATGGACAGGTATCCATGTCAGATCTGACTCCCTAAGGCTCCTTGGAGGACTAAAGCACTTTTATCCAAGAACCAGAACACGTCTTTGTAGATAAGTTTCTTTCTAGAGTGTCCTTATCTTCTTGCAGTCTCTAGTCTTCTATTCCCCTTCTCATTGTGCAAAAGGGTAATCTGGCTCTCTTCAACTCTCATTTCTGAGCTATGTAGACCAAAAGTGCTTGAAAGGTCTAAAAGCAAAGCTGTTCTGTCCGAACCAGCAGCTGGACCACAGTGAATCCATCTGTCAATGGCAACAAATCAATAACCACAGAGCAATCCACTACCAGGGTAAAAATCTATCTGTGCAGCCAGCAAGGAGCCTTTGCTTTTATGTTAAACTCATCACCCACCTTTGGACCAGAAATGATTTCTCAGCCACCCCTTTGTGAACATAAGGGAGCTCAAGGAGTAGCCAACAACCACCAGTGGTGGTTTCATAGCAGGGGCAAGAAAATGGTTTTAATATTGTAACTACAACATGAAATATACCAGGTTTGGAACCTTCCTTGGCCTTGAGGTCAAGCAATGGCTTAGCCATCACCCTTGCTCACTCTGCCAAACTGCTTCACCACCAGCCAGAACAGCCTCAGCCCAAATGCCTGTGGAAACTCTCTGGGCCACGATGTTTGCAACTCCTTTTTGCCTTCATTTGAGGAATGCTTTATTTAGATATTTCATAAAGAGTTTGGAGACCAGATTCTCCCAGGCTGCTGCACATTCTTGCTGTTTCCCTCCCATCAGGGCCCTGCAAATGATTATCTGCCTTCCTCACCATTTCCAGTCTCATTGGTATTCATTCCAGTGCTGTCAAGCAAATGCACCTCTGCTGAAGAGATCTTAATGAAAACAGTTTCCCCTCATCTGGGGAGATTCATTTCATCTCAGAAAGACAACAGAAATTTCTGTCACTGTGCAGCGCGGAGATAAAAAAGGCACAAATGCAAAACTCAGGCAATTGAAAAATGTTTGACGACGAGTCTGTGCCTGTCTGAGCACACAAGAACTCTGACGTGAGTTTTCCTCTGATAATTCCTTAACTACCAATTCAGGATAATGACAGCGACACTTTTAAGAAATCCTTTGGGAGAAGAGTAAGTATTCACTTTTAAATTCTAAAAAAACTACGAAGAAAATATTGTGATTTTTTTTTTTTTCACTTTGAATCTATTAACCCCATGTCCCATCCTTGACATGGAAAGCCTTTGTTTTGTAAATCCATAAGGGGAGTTAAGAGAGTGTTTTACAAATCAAAGTGGATTTTCCTCCAGTAGTTTCAGACATGTACTTTGTGGATGTTTATAGATAACCAAGTCATCCCAGACTCCTGTAATGGACAGTGGCAGGGTAGGGGGGAGAAGCTATTATGCAGCACAAGACATCTGATTTATTTGAATTTTTTGCTTCCAGCAAAAAGAAATTAATTGAACTTTATATTCTTATGCTCTGTGGATATAGTGTAGAAATTTGTATCTATGTAGATGTGATGGAGAGAGTCTATTTGCAAGGGCATGTAGTGCTAGGACAAGGGGGAATGATTTTAAATTGAATGAAAGTAGGTTTAGATTGGCTATCAGGAAGACATTGTTCCCTTGAGGATGGTGAGCTGCTGGAACAGGTTTCCCAAAGAAGTTGGGTATGTCCCATCCCTGGAAGTGTCCAAAGCCAGCTTGGATGGGGCTTAGAGCACCCTGGGATAGCAGGAGGTGTCCCTGCCCATGGCAGGGGGTGGAATGGGATGATCTTCAAGGTCTCTTCCAACCCAAACCATTCTGAGGTTCCAGGACAATGATATATTGTGGAAATTTACTCAAAGTGTAGCCCTCCAGCAGGGTGTTGTGATTTTGCAATGGAATTTCATTGCTACTGGAGCAACATGTTGAATAAATCCCCAAATGAACAAACAAGTTTGGATACTTAGACTGATTCGTCTAAATTATTTATTTTAGAAGAATTCAAAAAATGTCTGTAAATATTTGCCAAGAGACATACTAAGAACCTGGGGTCATGTCTCGTTTATCCCATGGTATTGTTGAAAGGCCAAGTTGCAACAAGCAGTTTGAATATACCTGACAGACATTTCACCATTGCTGACATGAGTAACATGAGTTCCTTCCCTGAGCTCGTTGCACAACATCGACAAGGAGCTCTTCCAAAGCTGCTCACAGGAAACTCAGAGGGGAAAACTCAAAACAACAGGTGGGTCACACTGTGTTTCTCCTGCTTTGTACTGTATTTCATGGGTCACTGAAGGCAGCAGTCTGCTGAGAGAGGCAATCAGGAATAAAGTGTGGGATCCTATAGAACATTTTGTAAAAGCAGGCTTGAAAATACAGAGCTTCCAGCCATTGAGCTCATGGTGATGTTGGCTGAAGTCATGGTAAGAACAGCCTGAATCACAACTGGACAAAAAGGGGACACAGCAAAATAGGGTAGAGAATGATAATAGCACAGAGGGAAGTGGAAAGTGCTCGGGGGAATGTGCATTGTTTTACTCTTTTGTACATTTGATTATTGAATGGACTGGCAAATCACTGTCGTTCCTGTCACTGAGAGTGGAGGAGTTTACATCTTTCTTAGGGATAAGAACTTTTTTGAAGGCTAAGTCCAGCTTCAGATGGTGTCAATATTACCTGCCCAATTTAGATCACACTAGTATTTCTTTATTTTTTCATGTTCCCTTACATCAGTGATTTTTTCTTAGCCTTCTTCAACTTAGAAGAGAAAAAATTGCCAAAAAGGTTAATACAATGTTTAGAAGTGCTGAAAATAAAGGCAGGAGGATGTGGGGACAGTACCCTGACCTATGTTACTCCAGCAGCAAAGGAAGCAAAGTCCTGAGATCCATTTTGAAGAAAGATGGAAATTACTATTTTCTTTAAGAAATCAAGAATTTCTTGAAGATTACTGTCTTCTTTACTCAGAGGATGGTTGGGCACTGGAACAGGCTGCCCAGAGAAGTTATGGATTTCCCTTCTCTGGAAGTGTCCAAGTTGGACAGGGCTTGGAGCAGCCTGGGATGGTGGAAGGTGTCCCTGCCCATGACAGGGGGTGGGATTGGATGGGCTTTGAGCTCCCTTCCAGCCCAAACCACTCCATGCTTCTCTGATTCTATGGCTGATTCTCTGATTTTATGTTGAGGGCAGTTGCAGAGATGTGAAAGAACAAGGAGGCTCAGCCATCCTCAAATCTGTCTTCTTTATCTTTGCCATTCCTGATAAAAATGTGCTAAAAATATAAATACAGGTCTTGCTTTCTGGTCTGACCTTCTACCTGTTGCAGGCAAAATGCAAACACAAAGGCACTAAAGGTGATGATTTTTCAGTCACACAGAAGCAGTAGCACATTACAGGGATGCATTTTGGAAATGCCAAGGACGTGGCACAAGTACAGAAAAAATTTGGCATGTTGAAACCAGCCTGTGAATCAGAAGCTGTAATATTTTGGGTTAAAGCTCTCAGAGCTGATTTATAAAATGCCAGTCTGAACATGCTGCTAAAGAGAGTGATATGGATTATCCTGGCCATGCCTGCATATCCTTCCAGTCTGGCCAGGCTACATGGAATAGAGATATGTGTTAACTTCTCTTTTTTCAAATCATCATATCTGGCTTACCTGGCTCTTCCACAGCACTCACTACCCAGTATTCCCCCATACCTAATGGAGGTAAAAAAGATGTCCAAACCAATAAATTATTTTAGAAACCTGATTTGGGATCAAAAGAATTGGAATCTGGATTCCACAGGTTTTGTTGTTGTAAAGACAATAATAAACATTTAGTTCCACTCAGACATCTGCACACATAAAAAGGTTGTATTTTTGAGCAAGTAGTTATAAAAGAAGCAAAAAGGAAATTACATAAAATTATATATGATTGCCAGAAAATTCAAGACAACCCTTGGTTTAAACGAAAGCATTTTTAAACTCCAACATTGCAGTGAATGACATTCATTATGGAATAGTCTGTCAGTTCATTAAGCAGAATATCAGGTTAGAGTTTCCGCAGTCAGTGAAGAAATGAACTACATGTTAATGTTCAGGTGAACTTCCTTCTCACTCTTTTAGAAAATGACTGTGAGTTCCAAATTATCTGATTTAAGCAATTGGGTTGAGCTATCATGTTGTTGGTTCCATACCCATAATTTTCATGGCATTTTACACACTAAACTTCTGGCTGTGAATGGATTTGGCAAAGGGTCACATCCATGTTACTGCATAATGTAGAGCACATGAAAATATGCGTAATCTATTTATTGAGGTCTGCCTCAGAAGCTCTTTGGGAATAACAGAGTAACTAAATTATGTCCTTGCTCTAATTCAGTAGGGACAATGGGAAGGAAAGCAAAAGGTCGATGTAATGATCCATCAGGGGAAAAAATATTAAATCAGGACCATGTTTTAGTTTGGAGAAACCATTTTTATTTCTGCTAGGAAGATGGGAGACTCACTTTTCCAGATGGATCCTGGAAAGATAAAAAAACATTTTTCTTTCAGGGAGAGTTTCATCAGAGGTTTTCCAAGCTGATGCACATGAAGCTCCCCAGAGGACCTGGAAGATGCTGAGTCTATCAGAAGAATATTAAACCCTGGTGCTTTGAAAAGTATTGCTCTAAATACGTCATGTTTTGCTTTAATCACCTTGAACCCACTTCTGTGTTCAGAAAAATGAAAGCAGACAAAAACCACGCAAACCTTCACCAAAGAAAATGTGTAGTTGGCATTGTTCAAACAGGAGACTTTGGAGAAACTGAAACAACTCGGTAGTAAAGCAAACAGCACTCTGGAACCTGGACAGAAAGGTCTTTTCGCATTAAAAATGCAAAACTATGTGTAGATGGAATTTACATTTCAAGGAAGCTGGGAAAAGGAGTTACAAGGATGTATCTATAAACATCCAGGAGCTGCAGACTGGAGCTGGTGATTCACAAACACTCAAAGAATCCAGAGGTTCTTTCTCACCATACCAGGAGAGAGCAATCTGGGCAACAAAAGCCAGGAGCTGTCAGTGGTAGCTGAATCTGGAGAAAGTCAAATGCAGTCTTGAGGTTGTCTCACAAAAAAACCTACTCCAGGAATGATTTGGAGTTAAACAGACAACACCTACAACATAGATGGGTTTGTTTGGGGTTTTTTTTTGATGTGGTTTTTTTTTTGGTGGGTTTTTTTTTTGTGGTTTTTTGTTTGTTTGTTTGTTTGCTTGTTTGTTGCCTTTTTTTGTTTTGGGGGATTTTGGGGGTGTTTTTTTGGGTTCTTTTTGTTTTGTTTTTTGGGTTTTTTTAAAATTTGGTTTGGCTTGGGTTGTTTGTTAGTGTTTTGGGGGGGGTTGTTTTGGGGTTTTTTGGCTTTTTTTATTTTTTCCTTTTTTTTAATTTTTTTGGTTTTTTTTTTTGTGGCCCAGTATCTTAACTATAATCCAAGACAGAAATTCAAAAAGATCTTTTCCAGCCCTCTGTGAGAGTTATATGAAAATCAACCCATTCCTTGTGTGTTTGGTAAGAGCACTGAGGCCAAGATTTGATCAGTTTCATTCCACACCGACAGCAGGAGGGATCAGAAAGCCAGAACAGGACTCAGCCGGCAGATGAAACCATCTCAGTGGTATTTGTGGCAGACTTTTTAGCCTGAAGAGCTGCAGAGCTCAGTCTATAGTAGATAACTGTATTTATCCACATTGACTGGGCACTGGCCAGAGGCCAGAATCAGTAGCTCAAACGCTGGTGTTTGGGGCAGCAACACCCCAGGGCATTTAACCTGCCCTCGGGAAGAGGGGAAATGATGTGTTGTAGATAAACATCCCACTGACAAATCCCTGATGGATGTCAGATACCTCAGGGGATCTCAAATGACACTTAACACCTCTGTTTAAGTGGCTGAATCATGTCCTAAAATCTCCTTTTATTTTAACAGGAGTTTCTGCACTCAGACACAGGCAGACACTTCAAAACCCACACCCGTCTTGAGGTGTCTTTATCTGAGAGCTGGATCCTGTTTCGAGTCAGCATCATAGAAATTATCTGAGCGAAAGGGACGTGCAAGTTCCATACAGAGAAAAGGGAATGATTTGAATACTAGAGGTGAAAATCTGTCGGGGATACACTTGCTGGAGGCACCAAAAACACCGTGATGTGCTTTTCTTCTCCTCTCCTGAATCAAATTCAGACTTTGGTAGCCTCTGAGGGCTCTTTTCCATGCATTGCCACATCCAGATGTGGAGCAAGCAACAAGCCAGAGAACAAAAAATCTGGAGCAGTGTCCAGAGGCTTGGATGATGCAGAGAAATGACTTCCACATGGCTTTCCAAATATTGGCTTTTCCTCTCTGTTTGCTCCCTGCAGCCACCGAGAACTGTTCTCTAACCGAGCTCGCCCCAGCTGTTCGCCCACTGCACGTAATCATCTCGGCTCACAAACCCATTCAGCAGCACAAAAACCCCATCCAGGCTGTCAAAAGCCACGAAACCCGAATGAATGAGTGTGGCTTGTGCCATCCAGGGCTCCAGTGACAGCTGTGACACACTCTCAGCCTTAGTCATGAGGAGCCCGAGCATCTGCGGTATTTCGGATGCTCTCTCATCTCCTCTGCATTTTAACTTAGAGCACAAAACTCCTGGAAGGAAGCCAAAGATCCAGCTCTCTGAAACACAGGAAATGAGTAACTTCACTAACTTTAACTTGGGTCCTTAAATAATGCACTTGTGCTGGCTTCTTTATAGAATTTGTTTCTAGGCCAAGAGAGAAAGTTCTGTTGTGTGTCCAAAATTTGAGATGCAAATTAAGCCCAAGCTCATATTTGGCTTTTGGTACTAATTGCATCAATTTAAGAATGCAGATGCATGCAAAATGTCATTATTACAAATATTTTGTTTTAAAAGGAAATGTTTTTTTACTTATGACCATGACCCGTGCCATTTTATGTTTTTACTAGAAATAAAAAGCATCTTCTCTAAACCTACTTCAAAATTGTCACAGAATGAGGAGAAATGTTGTGATTTAATACAGTCCTTCCATTCCAGGAAAAGGAATTTGGAGTTAAAGATATCTTAGCTATTTTAAACTCCCTTCACAAATATATATAATTTATTTCTGCTGTGGAGAAATGTTCCTCTTACTGCTACAGCTTTACTCCAGTCTATGCATCAATGTTTTCTGAGAGGTTCATGCTTTTATTTTTTTTGCATTATTTGTTTTCAGTTAATAATTTTAATGGCCATAATGAAGGAGGAAGATAATAGTTAAGTCTATTTATCAGTGGACTTTGTTAGCTTTAGGACAGAGGCTGAAAGCATTAAAATAAAAAAGCACTGAGCTATTGATATATGGCAAAAAGCTGCCTTTTAGGTCCCCTAGTTCTGAGCACAAGGGCTCCAAGCTGGTCAAAATGTATTTCACAAGGTGCCAACCCTGAGCTAATGAGGTCTGGTCAGCATTCATCTCCAGCTCTGTGCAACTTCCAGTGCAGCCATTCCCATGCAGGGCAGAGCAGAGGAATCTGGAGCTTTGCACAGCTCCTGCCTGGCTCAGAGAACAGGCACAGCCAGCTTGTGTGAGCTTGCAGAAAATCATGTCACTGTCCTGGATGTGTCCCCGTGCTCGTGTGTCCACAAAATCACATCCCAGCTTCAGCTGGCAAATCCCTCTGGGTAACTGGACAAAGGAAGAAAGTGTTGGTACGCCCAGGAAGCCTTTCAGATCTCAAAAGTCACAGAATAAAAAAAAAAAATTAAAATTAAATAAATAAATAAATAATTGAAAAAGATAACTAGGTGGTTTTTTTTGGGTTTTTTGTCTGGGACATGTGGCATGAATTCTCCAGCAGCTGTGTCTGCGCTCCATGGAATAAAGCGAAGATGTGGGTGAGGAAGATTTGGGGTCCATCACACCAGTCTTGGGCTTTTCATAAAACTTCCCAGCTATCAAAATTTGTGAGCTAGCAAAATATGACCAGCCTTCCCCTCCAAAGAAAGATGGGAGAAAGAGGAGTTTCACCTCTCAGGGATGTCTCTGACACACCACGGACACTCCATCCGGCTGATGGTGGATGTGTATCTCAGTCAGCTGCTGCAAGAGCCTCCACAGGGTGATTCACCTGGCCCACTCCAGGATGGGATCAACCACTCTGCTCATTCCTAACACAGTGAATTAGGGTGACTGGCCTGGATGTGAGAATTTCATTTTCAGGTGCTTTCAGAGAGTAAATGAGCCTCATCCAGGCAGCCAAATATTTCCGAGTGAGAAAGCCTTCCCTCCACATGAAATGAGCAACGGTTTTGCCAGGGGATCCTTTGGGGACAAGTTTTCTCTTGAGAATGAGTGAACTTATACATCCTCTGCCCCTAGAGACGGACCTAATGGTAAATCTGCTCTCCAGAAACCAAGGACTTAATTCAGTCACATTTCCCTTCAACACATTTTTTTTTCTTAAGAATCCTCACAGAATCAGATTGGACAATACACTGTCCCTTGCAGGGTCAGAAAGTAGCAAAACTTGCCTGATTCTGAGCAACAAATGAATAAAAATAAAAAATCCAGGCTATTAACAAAGATTAAAACATCTTTTCCTGCCCTAACCCTCGGGTCCATTTAGCAAACCAACAAATCATAGATAACAGACCATAATTATCCTTCCATTTGCTTCCCGAGCAATCCTGACCCAAACATCTCTAATGGGGTGCAAAAGCCACTGTAACTGAGGCAAATTTCTCTTGAAGTGCCTCAAACTGGATGGACAAAACTGAAAACAGACCTGGCAGATGTTTAATGTATGTCAAGGAGCTCTTAGACATCAATACTCCCAATGCGGTACAAAATATATTATTATTATTATTATTATTACTATTATTATTGCTACTGCCATAATCATTATTAAGACAATTTTGACGATATACATATTCATCCCCTTTTCTCTCAGCTTTAGAGTGAATTATGAATTACATTAACAAAAAACTAGAATTATTGAGTTATTTGTTGGGTATTTTGGTTCTTGGTTTGGTTTGGGCTTTTCTAACAATGGCAGAGGCTTTTCCACCTTTAAAAACTTTTTAAAAACCCCAAAATTACGGCAAGTAAATAGACCAAAGTCATTTCAGATCGTAGCTCTCTATCAAGGAGTAAAATATGACACCTGAATGAGCAGGGATGACACTGTCAGGGTGTCTCCAGGGCAGATAAATTGAAGAATTCATATTCATCAGTAGCCTGGAACCAGAGCAACAAACAAGTCCCTGCAGCTGTAAATTTCTGCAGGACCCTGTCCGAGGAAATATTCCTCAGCACAGCAGCCACACTGGCTTTAAATCCTCTATGTGGTGATGCTCCCAGCTTTTCTTCAGGAGATGGAATGGTTTAGCTCATCCTAAGAAGTTCAAGCCTGAAATTATGAATCTGGCTACTCTGGAGATGAGCTTGCAGGGGGACACAACCACTGAGCTGCAGTGAGTTACATAAACAAGGCTTGAACAACCCTGTGAGTTTCACACTCATTTCTGGTTTGCCTTGTGCAGATAAAACTGCAAGCCTGAAAAGAGAGGTAATAAATTGAGAGAGCAAAAGGTGGTCGGTCAGAGGATAAAACATCAGCAAAGCAATGGGGTGAGGGGTGGAAAATCTGCCTTTTTTCCCCGTATATTTGTGCCCACTCAATTACAATCCAAACAGCATCTCAGCAGCCACGACAGGCATGGGAATTCTAGAACTTGTTAGTGCTGTGGAAAACTACCAAACACCTTTCTGTATGCAAAGCATTCCCTAAGAACAGAACAAGTTCAGCACCAAGGGAACTGGGAAAGCCTCCTCAGGGATACTCTGAGCAGCCTGTTTGAGCAGTGCCATAGCTCACCCTGACGAGACTCTGTCAGCAGAGATGACTTCTGAGTCGTGAATGGCAAAAAGGAGAGTTCCTCACTGCTGCATTTGCATCCCTTTCAGCAGGGCTGTTCCACTTCTGCCCTGATGTGGAAAATTCACTCCAAAACCTGCAGTGTGTGCCGAAGCACAGATGGTATGGGATTGGCTGGACGTGACTGGAGCAGAGGAAATGGAAACAAGGAAACACAAGCCAACAGAAAAATTCCCCTCATTGACTTAAAGATTGTGGCTGCACTCTCTGGGCCAAGGAAAGGAGTGAAATAAAATTCAGCATCTCCACTGACTTCCACATCCTCAGATCAGTTTTCCTCTCCTGGGAATGGTGGCAAATAAGCAATTTCTCTGTTAAATCAGGACTAACTGCAAGACCTTCTATTTCTGCAGGTTTCTTCACCAGGCATGAGTTGCAGCATGATCCTGCCCTGAGTTCCCTTTTTCTCAGCGCTTCTTAACTAAGATACTCTGGTTTCATTAAAAGATAATCTGAGCTAATTTAGGAATTAGACTGTTTGTACTAAGTGTGCTCAGAAGGAAGGAAAGGCAAACAAAATCTGCTACATTGGAATGAATCAGCTCGGGGACACGGGGCTCAACTTAGCAAAGGCACAGGCACATATGGAACTCAACCCCAGGAAAAAAATATCTCCAGGATGTCGCCTCAGCCAGCCAAACGAGGAGAGACGTGATGAACAAAGGTCTGGATGTGCTCAGCAGAGCAGCCCACAAGCTCAGAAACCTCAGGTTTTCTCTCCCTGGTAGCATCCCACGGCAGAGCTCCTGCCTCCGTGTTTGTGAGCCTCACAAACAGCAGCAGCAGCAGGTCTGGGGAGCTCCGTGAGGCTGAGGCAGCCCCGTGTCTACAGCAGACACCTCAAACCCACAACGAGGAAAGAGCCCTCCAGTTCCCTGCATCACCCCATGGATGATGGAAAGCTAAAGCTGAGGAGCGATCTCAAAGCCTGTCTAAAGAGAAATAAATGCATTTATCACACAGAACCCCCCCTGTGACCTTGAGGGCTGTGCAGTGCCCATGGTTATTCTCCCAGCCATTCACATGTCTTTGGTTGGAGAGAACAAAGCAGCGGAAATCTTCCGCGATGTCCAAGATCAATGCCTGGGACAAAATAAGATCAATTGGAGCTGTCCTGAATGACAGCAAAGCAGCAACCCTGGCCCACAGCACACGGAAACAGGTGGGAACAAAAGTGTAAGACCACAACCCACGCACGAGCAGACACATCAACTTTAATCCAACTCCCCTTATTGCCCTGACCAGCATTCCTTAATTATTCACCAAATCCCAGCGTTGCCTTACCCATCCTAGGGGACAACTTCTTCCAAGCCACCTCCAGGGTGTTTGGCATTAGCCAAAGAGAGATGCTTGTATAACACGTTCTTTCTCTGCAGCTACACCAGGAGCACTTTCAGGAGTTTGCCTTCATGCTACCATTAACCTCCAGTAATCAAACATTCCCTTGGATCAGCCACGGAAGCCTTTCCCTGCTGTACCTGACCACTGCTGCATAGGCTGGACAGAGGAGTCAGGGGGCTGTGCCCCCAAATAACAGCAAGTGCAAATCCATTTGTTGGGTTTTTTGACTCCAACAGATGAAATACAAAGAAAAATCCAACAAGCTGCTTCAGTTACATATTGCTGTACCAGTCCACCACTTGCACTGTAATTAACATGCACCAGAAGGATGGTAATTGATAATTCCCTGAGAAAGAATCACATCACTTTGCTGCCTTAGTCACTTTAGTTAAGATTTTCTTCTTATTATAGCTATCTCCAGTGCTACTCCAAATCATCCCTCAAGCTAAAGGCCAGATTCTGTTTACCTGCAGATCAGATGCAGAAGAAATCCACTGACTTCCAGGGAGTTCTTCCAGATCTGCTGCTGTGTAAATGGGATGGTCGCGTAGCCATAAACATCAGTGTGTCATTAATCAAATCTCCCTTCTTTTTTTTTT
>VWZU01003040.1:402573-413585 GCA_013397095.1 Sterrhoptilus dennistouni | reverse complement strand
AAAAATTAAATACACCCCACCGAAAAAAAAGATAAATCAAACCAGAAAACAAAACCCAAACAACAACAACAAGAAAATAAAAGCAAGAAGGGAGGCGGGATATTTTAAAACTTTTTTTTTCCCCTCTCTGTTTTTTGTTTTCTCTTTTTTCAGGGGGTTTCTGGGTGCTCAGGGCGGGGCGGGGGGCGAGAGGGGCGCTCAGGCCGCCTGGGATGGGATGCTGTGCCGGGGGAAGACGCTCCGGTGCTCTCCCTGCCCCTGTGCCTGTGTGTGCTTCTCGTACCCAGACAATGCTCTGCAAAGCGAGCGGGTCCTGCGGAGAAATGCAAACACCTCCTCCCCCGAGTGCCTGAGCAAAGGGAAAGCGATATGGAACCAATAGCTTCTCCTTGGCTGCTCTCATTAATATGGAGGAGAAAAAGAAACCAATGAGGAGGAGCGGGAGGAGGGATTTATTCAAATCAAATCTACTGAATCGAACACCCTTTCTCCCTTTTTTTTCCCTTTCCTTTTCCCACGTACCCCAAATCTGCCTTTTCCCCGTCACTTTAGCCTCGTTTCTGCGCTGTCCCAGAAATTTTTATTTCTCATTTCATGTCTGTGACAGGGTCATCAGCGCACGGCGATGGGAGGGAGGATAGAATCGCCGCTGGGAGGGAGAGGGGGCTGTGCGAGGGAGGATGAAAAGAGCCAATTTCTCCCGGACCTGCAGAGTTGATTGCGAAGAGAAGCGATAAAGTAGCTGGAGTTGTCGGGGAGGAGAACTGAGGGGGAGCAGGGCATTAATTTCAGCTTGAAACACCATTTCTGCAGGTGGTATCTGCACATGGGCAGGGGGCCTGTGTCCAGGCTGAGCCCTCTGAGCTTGGGGAAAGGATTCTCTCCTCCCCCACAGCAGATGCACATCCAGAGAGGGAAATGCAGGTGCACACCCAGGGACTGCTCAGCAACAGCAGCATCTGCACTGCCCTGCATTGGTACAGAGTCCCCCAGCCATGGGACCCCTGGAACAGCAGTGCAGGAGTGGCACTTGCTGCTGGAAAATCAGTAGGGAGGGCTGGGATTGCCAGGGAGAAGGAAAGGGGTCTGCAGCTGGTTCTGTGTTCAGTAGAAGACTCAGAGGTGACTTTATCACTCTCTACAACTCCCTGAAAGGTGGCCGTGCTCAGGTGGGGTTGGTTTCTTTCTCCAGGCAAAAACTGACAGGAGAGGACACAGCCTCAGGCTGCACCAAGGGAAATATAGGCTGGATATCAGGAAAAAGTTTTTTACAGAAAGGGTAATAAAGTACTGGAATGGCCTACCTGGGGATGTGGTGGATTCACCATTGCTGGATGTGTTTAAATAAAGACTGGATGTGGCACTCGGTGCCAGGGTTTAGTTGAGGTGTTAGGGTTGGATTGGACTGGATGATCCTGGAGGTCTCTTCCAACCTAATGATTCTGACTCTGATTCAGTACCTGCAGAAGAGCAGAGTGGCACCTGTCCTCTGCACAAGAGCACCCAGGCACTGTTCCCTACTGCACAGTGCTCAGGGAAGGCTGCCCACACCTGGGAAATGACCACTAAAGGAGCCTGACCATCCACAGCAGGCTCAGAGGAGTCGTCTGCCAGGATGACATGGAGACATTCAGCCCTATGCTGGTTTTGCTGCTCTCAGGCCCCACAGCTCTATGTCAAGAATTGGAGGTGCTGGATGGCCACATCCTTACCCAAATTTTGTGGGACATGCTGGAAGAGCTGCTTCCGGGTAATGAGGTTCTTCTAATTACCTTGAAATTCTGCGACACCTGTATCTCTACTACTGCTCTTCCTGCTGTGGAAGTCCTTTCCTCTGCTTATCTTTTCATAGGATCACAGAATCATTAAACGTGGAAAAGACCTCCAGATCACTGATCCCAACCTCTGACCCCTTTGTCAACTAAACAGAGCACTGAGTGGCACATCCAGTCATTCCCTGGACACCTCCAGGGAAAGAGAGTCCACCACTTCTCTGGGCATCCCATTCCAATTCTTGACCACCCTTACAGTGAAGAAATTCTTCCTGATGTCCAACCTGAACCTCCCCTGGCACAGCTTGAGGCCTTGTCCTCCTTCCCAAGGAGGGAGAAGAGACCAACCTCCACCTGGCTTCAACCTTCTTTCAAGGAGTTGTAGAGAGTGATAAAGTCTCCCCCAAGCCTCCTTTTCTCCAGGTTTTTACCCCTTCCCCTTCACTTCCTGCATCTCCCGTCCCCTATTTTCCATGGGATGTAAATTTACTTCAAATCCTCCTTGCCTTCACCCTACTTCCTTTAAAAAAAGGAGGAAAGAAAGGAAAAAAAAAAAAGGCAATTGTGTCATAAAATCAACCAAATCCATGACCCGTCCAGCATGAAAAGCCCTGTCTCAGTTCCTGCACTGTCCCTGTGGCTCTGAGCCCATGTGCAGGAGCCTGGGGGGGCACAGCCCCGTGGCAGAAGCAGCAGCCCAGGCAGCCCCATGTCACAGCCCCGTGGCACATTGACAGCCCCACGGCTGCACAGATGCCTCCTCTGGAGAAACACCTTGTACGGGCATGCTGTGAATGCACTCAGCTCTGGTTTTGTTCCAGCACCACTGAGCAAACTGAGGAATCAGCTAGAACTTTCAAAGCTTTTCTTTGTGTTGTTGTTTTTTTTTTTTTCCTGCAAGGCTTGCCATCTTCTCGAGTCACATCTCACAAAGCAAATAAATTAAAGATTATAGAATAATGGAATGATTTATCTTGGAAGGGATCTTAGAGATCAACCTGTTCCAACCCCCTGCCATGGGCAAGGACACCTTCCACTGTCCCAGGTTGCTCCAAGCCCTGTCCAGCCTGGCCTTGGACACTTCCAGGGATCCAGGGGCAGCCACAGCTTCTCTGGGTACCCTGTGCCAGGGCCTCCTCACCCCCATAGTAAAAGATTCCATCCCAATATCCCCTATAAACTCCCCTCTTTCAGTTTAAAGCCATTCCCTCTGTTCTGTCACTCCATGTTGTTTTCCAAAGTCCCTCTCCAGCTCTTCTGGAGCCCCTTTAGGCCCTGGAAGAGGCTCTGAGCTCTGTCTGGAACCTTCTCCTCTTCAGGTGAGCACCCCCAGCTCTCCCAGCTTGGCTCCAGCCCTTTGAACAGTTTTGTGGCCTCCCTTGGACTCTCTCCAACAGGTCCATGTCCTCCTTGTTTTGGAGATCCCAGAGCTGGAACCAGCACTCCAGGTGGGGATTCAGAGCAGAGTGGAGGGACAGAATCACCACACTTGTTTTGATGCAGGCAGGGCACGACTGACCTGGTCTGAGAGTGCTCAGTGCTGGGTCCTGTCCAGCCTCTCCCCACCAACAACCCCGAGGCTTCTCAGGGCTACTTTCAAGCCATTCCCTGCCCAACCTGCTTTTATGTTTGGGATTACCCCAGCCCAGGTGCAGCACCTTGCACTTGGCCTTGTTGCCCTCTTCGAGGTTTGCTCAGCCTCACCTCTCCAGCCTGTCCAGGCCCCTTTGGATCCATCCCTTCCCTCCTGCATGTCCACAACACCACCAGCTCAGTGTCACTGCCCAAAGTCCTGAGGGTGCACTTGAAAATGAAGAGCATTAGATGGTGTAGAACAAAAAAAAAAAAACAAATCCACAGCAAAATATTTGTTTTTCCCACAAAAAGGCATCTCTGTTCACTCTGCAGGCTTAAAGAACCTCTTCCCCCACTCCAAAAAACCCAGAAGAAAACAAGAACAAAACCGTACCTGTGTTCTGTCAAAACTTCCAGAATTTATGGCAGTCCTACCTCAAAAGCCCCGCAGTGAGATGCTGCCTTAGCTTGCTAAGCGTGGAAGAAGACTCCCAGGTGTTCAATTATTATGTGCTGATCCAACATCTACTCCATATCTTTCCCAGGAGAAGGGCAGTGGGCCAAGAGAATCATCTAGTGGCCCATATCCAGCAGCAGTTGGGCTGCCTTAGATGATCTCAGCTGATTTTAGTATCAGGTTTCCTACTGAAGCAGTGAGGAGAGGCTGTCCAAGAACTTTGTTCCCCAAAGAAGTCCCTTTTTATGAGTAGAAAAGCAATTAAGCCACTCCCAGGCAAATGGTGTTTTATTTTTTATCCTCCTGAGCATCTATTAAACAGGTATTTATTATTTAAATGTGTGTAAATCACAATAACCACTCTTGGCTGGTGTGAGGGACTGAGGGGGTCTGGAGGAGGCTTCCTGAGGGCAAACTATGAGTTCCTACTGATGACCTTGACACCCATCTTTCCATCCATCCATCCATCCATCCATCCATCCATCCATCCATCCATCCATCCCTCCATCCATCCGTCCGTCCATCCATCCATCCATCCATCCATCCATCCTCCTACACAGGTAAGCTGGTTGCAGGAATATTTGCTGAGACTGAGTTAAAGGTGTTTTATTAGGAGGTCCTTGCTGTTTTATTTTGACAGGTGAGGTGTGATTTAATTAACTGCACAACGGGATCTGAGCTGGCCAAGCACCTCTGCCTTTGTATTAAGATCAGGTGTTATCAATGCAGCCACTGGAATATGAGGCAAGATCCATCCCAGCCCAAGGAGATTCTGAAAGCAGCTCCAAGGAATTGTGTCCTAGGTGTGCCTGTTTCTCTCCATCCTAGACCTCTAAGGGTTAATGAGATGAATCCCTGTTTCACTATCAGCTTTGACAAGCCTGGAATGTTGAGGCTCACCCACGTGGCTTGTTCTGCTCTGCTGGACAAGAACTGCCCCCAGACAGAGCCACGGTCTCCCACCCACACTGAGATCCCTCCTGGCCTGTAGATCCTCTGCTGTGCTGGTCAGGCTGTGCTGGGCATCCAAAGGAGAGCCAGAGGAAAGTAAAATTATCTTGTTCAGTGTGAGGTTGAAAAATATCTCGTGACAGATGGGGGCCCTCTGATCTCTATATTCTTCAGTCACTTTCCACCAACCAGAATGATACCTTGGGAATGCTGACCTGGAAAAGAGACTGTACAGGGTTAGAGAATAAAGTAGATATTTATTAAAAGCCTCAAGAGCCTGACCAGGGCTACACCCAAGGTGGACACAAAGTGGTCACAAAATGGTCATGAGATCTCACACTTTTATAAGTTTTGGTCCATTTGCATCTTGGGGTTTAATTGTCCAATTACAGCTGCAGGTTGTGAAGTCCCATCCTTCTTGTTTTTTCTCTCTTCATGTCCACTGTTGTTTGTGCTTTTGGGTCTGAAAGCTTTCCTTGGTGTGCAGCAGGACAAGGATTTGTTTTGTGTCCCTGCTGTGTGCAGAGAGCTGAGTGACACTGACTGTGAGCTCAGAACTGCCCCCCTGGGCAACACAGAACCTGAAATACATGGAAGATAAAACTTAAGGCATCAAGAAGATATGCAAAAGTCAGAAAGAGACATTCCCTGGTTCCTGAGGACAACATCTGGTGGGAGTATTATGCAGACAGTGCAGTCACTTGTTCCCTGCTTAGCCATGTAAATGAGCTGCAATGTTCAGAGACATTTCTGCTCCTAGAACTGTGTGCACAGCCAGGGAGATGCAGTATCCCAAATCCCTCACCTGCTGTGGTCCTCTGGGACAAAGGTCTGCACCACTGCATTGGTAGGCAGTGACTCAAACCATGAACCTGAAGAGCAGCAGGTACCCTCTTGTGCGACTGCTTTTATCTTTTAGCAAATATAAAGTATCTTATCCCCCAGAGCTGTGCACCTCAGGATGCTGGAAGGTGTCAGAGCAGCCACCAGTGAGAGCTATGCTGGAAATTCCAGCCCAGCTGAATGGATGAGAGGTTCTTGAACTCAATACCTTCAAAGAGAATTTATTTGAAACAAACTCCTTGATTCCTGTATCCAGTCATGTGTCTTGTGCAGCTCCTTTAGGAATGCTTTAGATCCACAAAATCTGCTAAAAGAGTGAACAGCTCAGGTGCAAGGCTCCAGTATCCCGCTGCTCTTGAAGTCAAGAGTACAGTCACCAATAAATTCAGATTTCTTTTCCCTGCCTGACCTACCTCTTCTTTCTGGAGCTCCAGCTTGGCATGAAGACAGAATTTGTTCTTTCCTCTTCTCAGGTAAATAAACTACAGATGCCCTTTGACAACCCCTTATGATTCATGATCAGCTGTTTAAAGAAATTACATCTTGTGAATCATCATCCTTCCAATGGAAGTTACATCCCCACTGAAGGGAGTCAGCAGAAGGGAATGTGTGTGAGCTCCTCTGAGGGAGTAAAAACAGGCAAACTGGTGATGAGCAAGACACAGCAGGAGGTCATCGTGGGAATTGTACCTGTGGAGTTGCTCTGGATTAGGAGCCTTCAACTTCCAGGGGAGATGACTGAGACAGAAAGTGGTGTGAATGTATGAAAATGGTGTTGAGAAGGTAAATAAGGAAAAAAAGCATCCACTGTCCTTCCTAATGCAAGGGTGGAAAGATGTCAAAAAATAATAATAAAAAAAGCCAAAACAGGGAGGCCTGGTTCAAAGCAATAAAACGTCTTAAACTAAAATTATGACATGACCTGGCAGATGCTAGAAGCTTCCAAGGGTTCAAAGCTACTCCATGGAGAAAAAGTCCCTAAAGGCAATTAAATATCATGGGACCGCTTCTGGCTCAGAAAGTTTCTGAAGTATTTTTCAGTAGATGCTGGGAGACAATTTAGGCCACTTCTATGTTAAAACATGCCCCTTGCTAATAATCTTTGCAGGACCTTGCAAGACTGGCTGATTTCTGGTCTAACTCAGTGCAGACATTCTTACATTTTCTGTTGCCCCACCTTGCTGCCCCCCAGTAGCCCCAAGTCCTTCTCCACAGGGCTGCTCCCAATCCATTCTCCTGCCAGGAGAATTTATTGATACCAAGGGTTGCCTCAAACACATGCAGGACCTTGCCCTTGCTGGACCTCATGAGGTTCACGTGGGACACTTCTGGAGCTTCTCCAGGTCCCTCTGGATGGCCCTATCCTTCAGGAATGTCACTGCAGCCTCAGCTTGGTGCCAGCTGCAAATTAGCTGGGGCTGTGCTCAGTGCCACTAACGAAGATTTTTATCTGTGCTGACCCCAGTACAGAACCCTGGGGGACACCACCGATGTCCCTCAGAACATTGAGGCAGTGACCACACCCCTCTGGATGTGACCATCCAACCAATTCCTTATCCACTCATCAATTCCAGCTCTTTCTAATCTACAGAGAAGGGTGTTGTGGGGAAGATGTGCCAAAGGCTTTACAGAATTGCAGATAAATGACACCTGCAGCCCTCCCCTTGTCCACTGATGGAGTCACCCCATCAGGGAAGGACACTGGGCTGGTCAGGCAGGATGTGCCTTTGGTAAAGCTGCCCTGAATCACTTTCTTGTCCTCCAGGAGCCTCAGCACAGCTTCCAGGAGGATTCGTTCTGTGATTTTCCCAGGCCCAGAGGTGAGGCTGACAGGTCAGGAATTCCCAGGGTCCTCTTTCAACCTTCTTTAAAAATGCTTACCACTTTCCCATTTTCCCATCACTTCGCTTGACTGCCATGTAAATGTGTAATTTACAGAAATATATTTTATGAATGTACCTTTAAATATGTGTTATGTAATTTATTATATAAATTTCTATTTCCATCTGAGCCGAGAGCTGCAGCATTCCTGCAGTTCTGCTTATAACTCCTCTATTCCAATGTGGCCAAGATTCATCCTACCACACTTTAGACATTTAAATGGATGAATTTTCTAGGGATTTTTGTGTTCTCTGTCCTCTGCTTCTGAGGATTGAGCCCTCCTGTGACCATCAGGGGACTTCAGAAACATCTGGGAGTTTCTCTCCTCCTGAAACCTGGATAAAAATGGAACTGGAAGGGAGACCAACAATGTTTACACTGTGTTTCCATACTTGGCACTCACTGAAGGAATTGTATATTATTATCTGACAGCACTTCTTTATCAGGAGGAAAAGAAATGCAGAGTCTCAAAGAGCACAAAAAGGTTCTTTGTGTCTGACAGAAAATAAAGCTGACGATGAGAACTTCCAGTTCCACAGGAGTGTGGAAGGAGCCTGCTGCTCAAACTGCACTTTCAGCCCAGGCTGGGGCTCTGGGTTTTGTCATGATGAGCCTGTGAACCTCCTGTTGTCATATCTGAGCTGATATTTAAGTTTCACGTGGAAGACACCAGCCTCTCCCCCAGCTGAGGTGAGAGCCAGCCCACTGATTTCTCTTCAGTTGCTTTGCTCCTGAAAGTCCAATTCTCCAACCATTCGCATCCAAGGACAAACAATCACCGCTGGCTGAAGTTTTGTGCCTGCTAGAAATCATGGAATCATTAAGGCTGGAAACGACCTCCAAAATCCCCAATCACAATTGCCAACTCAATACCATGTTCTCCACTAAACCATGTCCACAATTGCCAATACACAGGATTTTCGAGCAATTCCAGGAATGGCGACTCCACCACTTTTCTGGGCGCAGAAAAATGTTCTGTAGGATCACAGAGGAGAAGATGGACTGGGTGTTGGCAGCCAGAAATGGAAGGCAGCAACCAAGTGCTGAGAAGCTCTAAGGAACAAACTCTGAGCTGTCATTGATGTCCCCCTAAGGGTCGGGAGGAGGTTTGGAAGAGAAATTTGAATTTTCCAGTGAAATATTTGTATCTTCTTCTTGTTTATCTTGTCTTGTTTTGTTTGGCGGGGGTGGGTGGTTTTCGGGAGGAGTCGTGAAATATCACAATGAGAGGTTTGTCCTTAAGCAGCATCAGAAGTCAGTGATTTGGTATGGGGTATTTCCAAATTCCCAAACAGATATTTAATTTTCAAAGCACCACATTTAAAAACTTTTTTTTTTTATTTCTCAGAACAGAATTACAACCCCTTTTTTTTTTCTCTAAAAGTGTTACTACATAGATCTTTTTCTTGACCAAAGTCTTTGACACTCTGTGGAAAGAATTGGAGAAAACAGCATTAAAATAACAAGGAATAGAAATCTGTGCCTTCTCTAATAATCCAAATATCAATAATGACTGGTCTTCAGAAGGATTGGTTGATAACTCTGAATTACCATCTACAACTATAAAAAAGCTCAATATACACAAAGCTTTTAATAAGAATTTGTGATTGTTTCTAAAGAGAAGAAACTATAAATAAATACAGGCCTAAGCAGTAGTCCTTATCAGTTCTTAGAATGATGGATATTGATTGTAGTGAGATATGGATTTTGATCGTAGCGAGATAAGGAGCTTAAATTAGAAATATTTGAAGAAATAAATGTTCTCTGAAGGTTGAAAGCTGTCTGTCGCTCCTGGTTGCCAACAAGCATGGAAAAAAACCTTGCACCAAGCATTCAGATATTACTGCATATTTATGTGCATGTAACTGATGGGCAGATGCTCCTTTCAGGTGCATTAATCTATCCAAAGGGTGTGGATGACCATCAGAATTGATTAAATCTTCCTTTAAAAGCCACCCAATAAAATACTCACTTTCAAATCTTGAAGGTGGCTGAAGGGGAGCCCACCTGAGAATTTTGTTGTGCTGCAGATTGATCTCTGAGGGTTTGTGGCCAAAGCCCTGGCCGAGACAATGTCTCACTAATGAAAGAATAATCAAGACAGTGACAAAGCAGATTTGAGGAAGAGGTCACTGATCTCTCCAGCTCCCACCTCCAGCTGACCCACACACCTTCCCTCACCTTCTAGCTGCCTTTTTCAATGGCTGGAAGATGCAGTAGGTCCTCCCCAGACAGTTCCTACTGAAATTACTGATGACCAACTTGTGGCTGAATTCCAAGGTCACGCTCCCATCTAACTCTCTCGATTTATGAACTGGTTTTGCTACTTGGGACAGTCCTGCCTTCCTTTACCCGCAGGACAGACAGATTACTCCCTGAACCCTGCAGTCAAGTAATTTATTTTAATTTCTCTGACAGGATGCCTTGAGTTCACTCCTGGTGAGGTGAGGATTATCCAACAGCGCTCAAGGTCTTTGATTCTCCAAACACCTTCAGTTTAACATCTGCTCTTCTCTTCTAGCACGAAACTCTTGGGAGGGAGATTCTCCACTGCTGAATTTTCCAAAACTGGAAAAGTTTCAGCTATAGAAGACCAATGAAACATCTTTCCCTTCAAACAGAATCAAATAATCCTCTAGTGAGGATGGCAGGAGGTTCATGATTGGCCTGAGCACAAAGTTTGGGTTAGCCAAGTCATCATATAAAGGTTTTAACTTAAGGAGCTCATGGGTAGATCTGCAAATGCAACTCATGGAGTTTTCTCTTGAGGAACCGATGCCTGTGCTGCTTTATCTGCTGCAATTCTTTATGTGGAATGCAGGAATTATCTTTTCTCTAAAGAGAAAATTTTCTTTGTTTCATATTTCTCTCATAACTTCATTATCCTCAATTTCTTACTCCTTTTATTAATTTTTTTTTCTTGATACATTGTCTTGGGTCCCAGGTGCTGCATGAATATAGAATTTATTTGTGAATAGCAACTTCCAAGGTAAGTCAGGGTTTGAAAATGCAGCTTTAGCCATTACAAAGTATCTCCTACTTGTGCTTACACAAAGGAAGTAGCTGTGTCTGCTGCTGGTAGTTTATCATCATTTAGAAACCCAGACTGCAAAATAAGGAATATGCTATGTCACTGGAGTGTAACTTCTAATTGCATTCAGATATGTTATTTTTTTCCCTGATTTTTCCCTGTATTTTTTATTTTCTGTGCAGTTTTTCTTCCCCTGCACTTGGCTGAAAGCCAGTTTTTTAAATGGAATGTGACAAAGCTAAAATCCTTCTCCTTCTCTAGTAGAAATCTCTTCTGTTGTTCCCATGCTGCACAAAACCCTTTGCATTTTAGGGTACATTGATATAAAATCTGATCTCTTACAGGAGAATGTGGCCTCCCTTCCCTTCTCTGAGCTGGAAAATCACAGAGTCCCAGAATGTTTGGAGTTGGAAAGGACATTAAAATTCTGAAGGAGAAGAAGGAGAAGGAGAAGGAGAAGGAGAAGGAGAAGGAGAAGGAGAAGGAGAAGGAGAAGGAGAAG
>VWZU01003040.1:389862-401792 GCA_013397095.1 Sterrhoptilus dennistouni | reverse complement strand
AAAAAAAAAAAAAGAGTCAAGATTATCCAGAGGAAACATTAATAATATTGAAATAAATTTAGTAGGGTATGTTACGACTTGACAGCTTTAATCAGTCTGCAATTGCTAAAGGTCAAGGCAAAAATAACAAAATATATTACTCTAGACATGAGATTCTTACATTCTCATCTAATTTACCTTTTCTGGGCAAAGAGAAGATGGGATTAGACAAGAAAAGGATCTGATGAATATAGGACATTTCTACATTCTAAAAATATTATCAATAATATCCTATATTCTCAAAAGATGAAAAAGAAAATCCATTCATCTTATTTATCGAGGTAATTAATAGTATTCAAACAGACAAATAAACAAGAACACCACTCTCTCTTCTTATTTGGATCTGGATTTCTATTCTATTCTGAATTTATCACTTCACTTTTTGAGTTTTTTATGTCTTTTTTTTAAACAGGTGAGGGATAACCAGATTTTGGCAGCTCTTCAACAGGAACAAGGATCATTAATAGAGTTACACAGAGAAATACCTGTTACAGAAAGCAAAACAGAGAGCGAGTTAATTACAAAAATCAAAGTTGTGCAGAACAAAAGGCCTCATATTTCATGTGGCAGAAAGACATGATGCCGTGTCACTTCAGGGAAAAGCTCCCCAAAAATGATTCTTTAGCACTTTCTTTTGTCTTTGAACTGTCTCACTTCCATTTCTATTAATCATTTATACTTGCTTTACATAGCCTTACAATAAATAGTGAATAAATTGAGTGGGTTTAATATAACTCCTTTTGTATTTTTGTCATAGCAAGGCTGTCTCAGAATTCACTGTAACTCTGCACATATTTTACATCTGAAATTAACAGTTCCTCACACTTTGCTTATTTTAAATACCAGCTTTGTTTCTGCTCTCTGTTCAATCAAAGCATTATCTGAGTCTAAGACGCTGACAAAACAGAAGGTGGATATAACACGTTCTCATCCTAAAAAATTGGTGGTTTGTGAGTTGGGTTTTTTTTCCCCAAGATTAGCAAGAGTCAGATCTGCCTATGCCCAAGACAAACACTTTTTTGTCTTTTAATTTTATCCCACTAACATACCACAAATTCACTTAATGCCTGCCTGAAAACCTAATTCGTCTCTTACTCAGTTTAGTCTAAACCCTTGTACAAAGATTGCAGCTTCCTTCCTCAAATCAGCTCAAATCTTTCCACTTCATCCAATTGCAGCTGCTTGCATTTCTCTTTTTCATCCCTCTGGCTTCTCTCCACCTGTGCTGCTGCTTTGAAGATGCTGCTTTTGTCATTTAATCAGATTTTTTACACAGGTACATAGTGAGAGGAGTGGAATGGTTTTAAACCAAAAGAGGGGAGATTTTAGATGGGATATTGGGAGGGAATTGTTTCCTGTGAGGGTGGGGAGGCCCTGGCACAGGGTGCCCAGAGAAGCTGTGGCTGCCCCTGGATCCCTGGAAGTGTCCAAGGCCAGGTTGGATGGGGCTTGGAGCACCCTGGGACAGTGGAAGGTGTCCCTGCCCATGGCGAGAGGTGGAACTGAATGTTTTTTTCAGGTCCCTTCCAACCCAAACCATTGTATGTTAATATGACTCCATGGTAACTGAGTGTCTCACAGCCCTCAGGAGCAAACTCACTCCATCCTCACAAGTGGTGAATGAGAGGTTTAGAAACATTGGCAAAGATACAAGTCTGGGATTCAACCCATTTTCTCCTAGTGAAGAGACTCTTAAAATAGCTCATCTCCGCTGAAAGTAAAAATATGGGTTTATTCCACTAAGTGAAGATGTCTGCAGTATAAATGTTTACATTTATAAATGTGGAAGGACTATCACTACAGCCTCCTCTTCCATATGTACATCCACCCAGTGCAAATAAGGTCAATAATTCCTGTACTAATACACATTGCTCATGCTGATTTTAAGTGCTTTTCCAGCCAAAGATAAAGTACATCCCTCAGATGTCTCCCATGACATCCTTGGCTTTTCACCAAGTACGTGCAGACTTAATACCATTAGATCTACAGGCAGCAGGGATTTACATATTGCAGAATTGCTGTAGCACCACTTCATCTTTCAAAACAACTTCTCCATGTGTTTTCTTTTTTTTTTTTTTTTAAGCAATGAATAAACATCCTGCAAATACATTAAGAATTAAGATGAGGTTATTCTGTTTTCTTTAGTGTGATGAACAGAAAGCCTGAGCTGAGGTTGTGACAGTGATGGTGTGAGCTCATTTCTCCTTCTCTTCCTCAGTTTCTCCATTAAAAATGGCAGTTGTGGTATTGATCTCCCCTGGAGAGCACCAACAGCACAACTCTGGACTCCAGAGTGTTTTTCCTCCACCTCTTGGAAGCAGATGCTGACACAGACATGACTGAGATCTGCACAACCCCTGGATACAGATGTTTTCCCAGGACACTTCAGCCCAGGATCACCCACAATTAATAAAGGCTTTGCCATCAGCATGGACAGGCCAAAGTTGGTTTTCTATATATTTGTGACTATCCCGATAATTCTGAAGGATCTGCTCTGCTGATAAACATTTCAGTGAACCACAGATCCAGTTTTCTGCAATGAGCTACACGAATAAAACTCAGCTACAGAGCCTCTGAATGTTCCTTTATTCATTTCTAGTTCTTTTTTTTTTTTTTTAAGGGCAATAAAAAACATCATTCTATCAAATCTGCTGTTTTACACTTTAGGGCCATAATGAAATGCTCTGAATGAACACGGATTGGAGAAAAACCAATCAGAAATGTCAGCATTGGTAATAAAGACTATCAGCTTTAGAGCTGCAATTTTTGTGGGCATCTCATTCAGGTCTTTTTTTTTTTTCAAAGAGCTTTCCAGATCATGACAGGCAAGTAGGCTGGCTTAACACAATCATTTAGATTGCACAGAATTGTCTCCCAGTAAAATTGCCAGCCATCATTCTCATTTGAAGCACTTGAGAGCATCTCCTCAGAAATCCTCGGCAGAAATTTGCAATGTGAGTGGGAATTGGCTCTATGGGGGGAAGCAAAACAGCCTGAGGATTCCTGAATAACAAACAAAGTGTTGGGGAAATAATAATAATAATAATAATTATCCTCAGTGCTCGGGAGATGGTTCACCACAGACCCCTGCAGTGCCCTCGGGGAGCCAGAGCAGCATTTGTGTTCTGCACCTCTGCAAAGCTCTGTCTGGAGAGAGAAGCACAGAACCTACAAACAGCACTTCAGCACATGGATAATTCAGTGTTGGAGATGGGACAGAGGGTCAAGGTGATGCTCTGACAGCCCCATGCCCTCTTTCCTTTTTTCTTTGATTCATTCCAAACAGTAAAGCAGTTTTCCTGCACAGATGAGAATTAATGTTGACGTGGTAGAGAATGAAAGCAGCAGGGGAGGGAAGTGTTTTATAGATTTGAGATTGCTTATGAATACAAAAGGATTTTAAAGGTTCATAGAATTTTTAAGGTTGGAAAAGACCTCCAGGAGCAAGTCCAGTCTTTGACCAAACACCTCCATGTCAACCAAACCATAGCACAGAGTGCCATGTCCAGTTGTTTCTCAGACACTTCCAGGGATGGGGACCCCACCTGTGACACTGTTTTCCACCACAATGACACAAAGACACAGACTTCAGAAGGCTGAAAATGACTCCTTTATTCTTGGGATGTGTCTCCCCTTTTATACTATTCTACACAGACCAATTTGATTGGTGAAGAAAAGACAACTCTCTTCACTCACATTGGTCAGACCAGAGGGACATCGAGGAGAAGTCTCTCCTAGGGAAAGAATGTAAACAAAGTTACAGTTACTAAAACATGTCTCTTGTTTACAGAAAATTCCCTGGGAAAGGAATTTCAGAAAACCAAAACATGTCAGGCACGAACCAGGGCTCCACACCTGTAGATCGTATTTTCCCTGAAGAAGAAGAACCCTGGAAAAATGCCACTGGGAAATACCATTCTCAGTGCCATAAGCAAAAGGTTGATTGACTTGCTCTCTAAACAAATTGTTACTGGAAAGTTCTCAGTTCTCTGTGTTGCCATAGGTTGATTTTTGGCACAAGAATTTTGATATTCCTAATCATTGTCCCCCACTGGACCCTTCCCTCAGACCCCACCTTAACTCCCCACCTACAGCAGGGTGTATAAGTACCTCTGTCTGGCCCTAAATCCTCCCTTTGGCATCTTGCCTTTTGCCCCTTGTTCCTGCCTTGATCCAGTTTGCTCCAGTACAGTGGACGCCTTATTGCTTGTTATTATTTTGTGTTATTAAAATTACTTTTTGGGAAACAGATTGAAGCTGCCAATCCTCAGAGTGCTGAGGAAACTCAAAGGGAGTCTGATAGTCTGGGCTCAGACTCCAGGGAGTTTCATCCACCACTTCCCTGGGCAGCCCTTTCCAATGCCTGACCACCTCTTCAAGGAAGAAATTCCCCCTGACGTCCCACCTGAACCTCCTGTGGAACAGCTGGAGGCCGTTTCTTTTTGGAAAAGGCATTTAGAGGAATTTCCTAAGTAGCCTGGCCTTGGAAACCAGAGGCAATGATGCCCATGTTTCATTTTCATCAGGAATGAGCCCGGAAAACCCAATAAAGTAGTTTGCCAGTTTTCTTGTTTCCTTCAGTGTGTTTCTTCAGCAGTGATTTTCAATATCTGATCATCTGTGAACCCCTGGGTATTTTTTTTTCCCTCTCCAGTGCTATGCAGCAAATTTAAGCCTAAAAAATCATCTCAGCTGTGTAATTACCACAATCAGGGAAAATGGGTGAGAAGTAATTCTAGAGTAATTCAAAATTATTACTTTCCAGGCCACTGGAAAATTGCACAGGCAGGAAAGGAAGAGTGCAATGATACCAACCCCACCTTCAGGGCAGGGAGGTTTTGGGTACCAACAAACCAGAGATGGATTTAACTCTGCCCAGAGTCACATTTGGTGTGGAAATTGGGAACTGTATAATCATGGCTGCATGGGGAGTGGAAGAAGCAGCAATTTAATAAGTGGAAAGTAATTTAATAAGTGGAAAATTTGGAAGGGATGGAGACAAGACCAGAAAATAATGGTGTCAGCCTCTGTGCCTGTCCTTCAAGGGTCTCTTAGGTCCATGTGCATGGGAAACACCCCTTCAAAACAGTTGAGTACCATTTCTTTTCCAACGGAAAAATTAAGAGGAAGGCCAGGAAAGTAGGGAGGAAGACTGACTGGTTGGTTTTTTTGGTGGATTTTTTGTTGTTGTTGTTGTTATTGTTGTTTGGGGTTTTTTGTTTGGTTTTGTTTGTTTGGTTGGTTGGTTGGTTGGTTGGTTTTTTTCCTGGTTTTTTTTGGGGTTTGTTTGGTTTGGTTTTGGTTTTGGTTTGGTTTTGGTCTTGGTTTTTGGTGTATTTTGGTTTTGTTTTGGTTTTTTTTGCTTTTTTTTTTTTTGTTTTGGTTTGGTTTTTTTTCCTCCTCCAGATAACAGAAAATATTTACCAAGAGACTTTGGTGCTCCAGATATATAAGCCTGGGCTCCAATAATCTCCTGGACCAGAGGTGACCCTGAAGGCATCAGGAACATCACTCCCTTCATTCTGGCTCAACACTAACAAATCCTCAAACAGACTCTGTTCAGTGTAATGCCTGTGGCCGGTGGGTCCAAGGGACAATTAAGCTGCATTTTCAAATTAATCACGTTTGGACTGGGAGGAAGGAGCAACAAAATCTGAACATTAGCTAATTAAAGGTGGTGGGGGGAGAGAAAACTCCAGAACCCAAGTCAATGAGGGATACATAATATTTGAGACAGCTTTTGGGAAGGGCAAATTTTCTCTGGGGAAAAAAAAGTGTCTCATCAAGTAACATTTGCTCACTTAGGGACCCAACTTTATCTCTTCATCATCTCTTCATTGGAGAAACAGCTACTTCCAAACATATTTTCTGACAGCCTCTGTTTTCTCAGGTCTGGTTAACACTTTCTGAACGTTCTGAATGTACTGATCTCAAAGAAATGTCAATCAAATAGGTTTAATTTCCTAGCATGTACTGAAGTACCTGAAAGGAGGTTGTATTAAGGTGGGTGTTGGTCTCTTCTCCCAGGTAACTGATGCCTTGGGAAGGCTGAGCTGGAACAGAGACTGGACAGAGCTGGAGAATAAAGTAAATATTTATTAAAAGGCCTTTAAGGATACACCTTGGCCAGGACAAGAGCCTGGCCAGGGCTACACCCAAGGTGGACACAAAATGGACACAAAATGGACAAATGGTCATGAGGTCTCACACTTTGATAAGTTTTGCTCCATTTGCACCTTGGGGTTGAATTGTCCAATCCCAGCTGCAGGTGATGCAGTCCCATCCTTCTTGTTTTCCCCCTTCAGCCACCGTTGGTTGTGCTTTTGGGCCTGAACACTTGTGCCAGTTGTCCTTGGTGTGCAGCAGGACAAGGGTTTGTTTTGTGTCCCTGCTGTGTGCAGAGAGCTGAGTGACACTGACTGTGAGCTCAGAGCTGCACCCCTGCCCACCACAGACACATGAAATACATGGAAGCTGAAACTTAAGGCATCATTACAAGTGGCATCATAACAGGATGAGAGGAAACGGCCTCAAGTTGCATCACAGGAGGTTTAAATTGGATAATCAGAAGATTTTCTTCTCTGAAAGGATGATCAGGCATTGGAACAGGCTGTCCAGGGCTGTGGGGGAATCATCATCTCTGGAAGTGCTCAAAACACATGTGGATGTGGCACTTGGGGACAGGTTTTAGTGATGGATATGGTGTTGGATTAACCATTGGACTCGATGATCTCAGAGGTATCTTCCAACCTCAATGTTTCTATGAATCTAAACCTCTCGCTCTGACAAATTTCTTTTTCAAGGAGTGTTTCTTAGTCCCAGTCTTCCAGTCAGGCCTGAGAATCTTCACCTCTTCCCAGCATATTTTACAGAATAATGCGTGACATCCAGCTGTACCTTGCTGGGCAGTAATTCCTCACCCACAACTAAACCCATCCTGAGGTGGGCAGTAAGCACAGGACCTGTGCACCTGCATCTGCATCAGAAGAATAAGAAAAATATCCACTTGTCCTCCAAGGGCCTGGTAAATGTGTCAATATCACCAGAACCTCTTTTATGTCAGGCAGCTGATGGATGGAGAAAGAATAATGGAATCCTGGAAGAGCTTGGGATAGAAAGGACCTTTAAGGGTCATCTCATCCAAACCTCTGCCATGGGCAGGGACCATCTCCACTAGACCAGAGTGCTCTAGCCTGTCCTGGGACACTTCCAGGGATTGAGCAGCCACAGCTTCTCTGGGCACCCTGTGCCAGGGCCTCCCCACCCTGACTGTGCAGAACATCATCCCTAAAATCAGAATTATTCCTGCGACCACTCTGGAACAGCCAACAACTCTGACGCGCAGCAAAGGGAGGCTGGGCTGCCCCTGAGCACCTGGGATTTGTCACAGAGTGTTTTGCTTGTCTAGTTCCTGGCAGGTTTCAAGCTGGGCTCGTTATCTCTGCCTTGCCACGTCCCCGAGCTGCACATCATGAGCCTGTGCAGAGCAGCGTGAGCAGGGGCAGAGCAATGATGGCACAAAAGTGCTGCCTGGGGTCCCCAAGCCCCAGACAGGTTTGGTCTGTGGTCCTGGTGGGGGTTTTTTTATTATTTTTTTCCTTTTTCAGAGCACTTATGAGCAGCAGCAGCATTTACTTGCTGAGTACAGAGGTCCAGTGACGTCTGGAAGGAATCAAAGGCGTCATTTCCATTAAAGCAAAACGGGGAGGTTTTTTTCCTAAATATAATAAATATTAAAATACTTTAACTGTCTATCCTAACTGGCAGCAGAGAGTCTTAAAAATCTATTAAAGGAGATTAAGGGTGTGGAAAGCGTTTTGGTTCATAAGCCAACAAATAAAAGATCCTAAAGAGGGAGGGTTGGAAGGCTCCTCTCCTCTCACTGATGATGAATCTGGACACGATTTCAAACAGTGCAGAGGTATCCTTGGTCTCACCCAAGGGGATTGATTAGGGAGGGAGGACTGAAGCACAAAATGCAGACTCCTGACTTGTAAACTGAGTTGTTTTCACATGGCCAAATCTTCCTTTAATCGCCCCTGAAGATATCTCATGAGTCAGCAGTTCTGGGTCTATTTTCCCCTTGCAGATAATGAGGTTAATTGACAGCTGCAGCATCCTGATAAGACCCGATGGAAGATGAAATGCAGGCCCAGGGACAGATGGAACAAGATAACTCTAATGACCAGCATTAACAACGATGCTGACCATTATTAAATCTGTGCTTTCACGGAAAGAGGGGAAAAAGAGCTACTTCTAAATGTGGTTTCTTTCCCAGAAGATAATCAAATAACAGCAAATGAGGCACTTGAATACAAGAGGACCAGTGCAATGGTTCCTTGTAATTTGGAGAGTTCCACACCTGAACATTAGGAATGGAAGAAGAGAGTGTGTGTATGTGTGCATTTTGACAACCAGTTATTTAAAAAAGGTTACAGAGAGAGAGAAGATTTAATGTCATCCTCTTTGTCTGTCTGTGCAAAAAAACCCCAAAAAAACAGAGTGGGAGTGGTTATTGGCTGTGTGGGGAGGAGAATAATGTGTTATTTTTGCTCTCTATACTGTTCCTGTGGAATTCATCCAGGAAAACTGCACATCCTTGTGCTCTGTTGCTTAAAAAAAAAAAAAAAGTTACTGAAGATACAGAACATGTCTGACACTATTTATCTGCAAAACTGGCATTTGCTGCTAAGCAGGTCAGACCCAGCTCATTTTATAGTCAGTGGGAAGGAACAAGCCCTTTTCAGGTGTGAGTCGCGTGGCAGATTCCAGATACTTATTTTAGGGTGAGATAAATCGTGTCCTGGTTTCCACTGACTGCCAAGAGTCAAGAGGGAATAACTACAGTAGAGATATTTCTATTGAAAAAAAAAAATTGATATTCAGTTGTACAAATCATGGTCTGAAAGACAAGGAAAAAAAAAAAGAAGAAAAAGTCCATTTTGGTTATCACAACATGACTTAGATCAGATTGATAATGGTCAGATAATATCTGAATATAACATCTTGGAAGGAAATAAGGTCTCCTGAGAAGCTCTTTAACGTGATTGTGAAAGACAGAGGAGGAGTGGCTGGAAGTTGAAGCCAGATTAGTTCACATTAGAAATAAAGCATGTTTATAGTACTCAGTAAACAATTCTGAGTTGAGTCATATATTCTTCCTTTCTGATGCCTTCAAATAAAAATAGAATGTCTTTCTGGAGGGGATGCTTCAGCCAGGACGAAGCAGTGAGCACAGAGTGGGTTGAATGGCAGAGAATTACTGAATTATTTAGTTTTGAAAAGACCCCTAAAATTGTTGAGGCTGGACATGAATTTAACAGAGCCAAGCCCATCACTGAGCCCTGTCCCCTAAGTGCAACATTCACACCTTCTTCAAATCCCTCCACAGATTGTTCCTCCACCCCAACCCTGAGCAGCCTCTTCCAATGCATGACAGCTCTTTCCGGGGAGAATTTTTTCCTAAAATTTCCAAATTTCATAAATTTTTTCCAAACTAAACCTTCCCTGGTGCAACTTGGGGCCATTTGCATTTCTTTTATTCCTTGTTCCCCGGGAGCAGAGCCTGACCCACCCCTGGCTGTGCCTGATCCTGTCACGAGTTGCGGGAAGCCAAAGGTCCCCTCTGAACCCCCTTTTCTGTGTCATTCTCCTGTAGTCAGGGTTAAAAACGAGTGTTACATTAATTTATCTCTCAATTTGCCAAATACCGTTGCCTGAAATAAAGGTGATCGAGTTTTTCTTCCCACCTTTTGCTCTTTCTCATCCTTCTCTCTTTCTTTACATGGTGTGTAAAAGAAATAGGTCAGATCACTTTGCTTATTCATAGAAAAGGTTTTTCTTCCTTTACAAGAAGTCGTCATGAGTAGTTGGTTTATTTTTGATTTTTCTTTATTTCTGGGTTTGGGGTTTTTTTTTTTAAATATATTAAACCGTGGGATGTAGCAATGCTCAGAAGAAACTAAAAGCAAATAAAATACTTTATAGTGTAGGTTTAGAGAGGACTGAATCTCTTCACTTCAGCTGGCTCGTATTCTGTACATGGTCCAGAGATCACACAATTTAAAAGGACAATACAAAATATGAACTTGACATTTTGTGTATTTGGCAGATTTAGTCATTGCCAAATAACCTGGGAAAACTGTTGGGATAGTTGCTCTGATTAGGACCAGTGTCTTCACTGAGCCTGGAGCTCATATTCTGCATCTTGCCTGACCTTTAGGGAAGGAATTTTGGTACTGCTCACCACTCAACATTTCCTGTTTATCTTCAGGGATTCACAAAGTATTTTTGACTAATTAAACTACCCAGTCTGGGCAATGCCCATTCCACTTGAACACATCTCAAAGTCTCAGCTAAACATCTAGTTCTTCTCCCTTCTGTCACTGGCTGCTGTTATTAAATCTCCTACAAGCTGCTATAAATTATTAATTAGGAGAACTGCCTCGAGTCTGACAAGGCTGGCTTTGCCATTTGTCAAGCCCATTAACCTTGTTAGAGGAACGTGCGTGTTCTGTCCCATTATCCAGCAAACCCTCACATCACCATAAACAAGGTTATCTGTGTCTTGCCTGCAGGAATATTTTACAGCTTGTCCTGGGTTGTAGTGTGGGATGTACACAAAGTATTTATTCTATCACCATCTTCATGAGCTGTTGGAACCAGGTGGGACAGTGTCTTCCCAGGCCCCTTCCTTTGGGCTCTTCTGCTAATGGCCCATCAATGCCTTGCCCATGACTCACAGGTAACTCCCTCCAGGAGTTATCTCTGTTTAATGGGCCATCAAGGACCCACTTCACCACTCATCATCCCATTGTGAGATGCTCTGCCCAGGGGGAGGAGCCAAGCATTCTTACCTGGATATAATCTGGGATTTGGGACAGTACAGGCAGCCCTTACCCACTGGATTCCCAGAGGAGCAGAGCTACCAGACCTTTCTACAGGATCACTGCTTCAGGAAGAGCACCTCATCTGGGCTGCTTCCACCACCCTGCTCAGGTTGTATTCTGACTCTGTCAGTGGTCTTTTGTATTATTGCATTTATTTTATTTTATTTTACCTTTTTTCCTTTCTTCTTATTAAATTGTATTTCTGACTTGGAGCTTCTCGCTCGTTTTGCTTCCAAACCACAACACAGCTCTTTGCACTGGTGAGAGCTGAGTCTTCCCTAAAACTTCTGTGAAAAGAAGAAATGCAGATTTTGGCTGCCCCTGCCTGGTCCCCTCAATTTCTGCTGTTTTAGGACTGTGTGACAGAAACAGTAGAACACAGAGAAAACCTGATTTGAAGATTACTGAATTTCTAGAGAAGTTATTAGCCAATATTAAATATCAGCAGCATGGGTCATGATCCCCATCTTGACCAGATTAACAAAATATTTGCAGGTATCTGTGAAAAGAACATTTTTAGCAAGATGATGAGATACCCCTGGATCCTTACAAGAACTTCTTTCCAAGCACAAGGGAAAGCCCAAGCAAAAGATCACAGGGGAAGGCCACTGTAAATCTTTGTGAATCTTCATCACTTCTCAGTGATGGCCTCCACATGTCAATTTTGGAGATCAAGCTCACTCTTCTTCTTCAAAAACCAGACTTTTAGCTCTTTTTGCAGAATAACTTGATAGATCTTAAGACCTTAGTGTCCTAGGATTTGGATTTATAGTTATGACCATATAAAAAGAGCTCCTGTTCATATTATTTCTCCTCTCCCTGTCTTCCTCTGTTTTTCCCTGGTCTTAAAAAGAAAAATAAATTTGGTCATACCTTTACAAATTTTTTTCAATTTTTCAGACATCTTTCTGTCGTGGAAAGTTCAGATTATGGCTGTCAACACCATTTCCCTCTGAAAGGGAAATTTACCTGAAAATATTTTCTGGTGTTTAGGATTCTAAT
>VWZU01003040.1:372781-383221 GCA_013397095.1 Sterrhoptilus dennistouni | reverse complement strand
GATATATTGTATTGTAACAGGAGGATCACTCTCTTGTCTTGTCCTCTCTTCCCCCCTCTTGCCCTCTTGTCCTCTCGTCAGCCCTCTTGTCCACTCTTGTCCCCTCTTCCCCGCTCTTACCCTCCTCTCCTCGCTTCTCCTCTCTTGTCCTCTCCTCCCCACGTTTTTCCCCTGCTCCTACCCCATTTTTACACCTTAACTCTCTTCTATCTCTCTCTCTCTCCCCATTTTCTCTTTAGGGCTTTGCTCCAGCCGAGGCTGGTGGCTGGAAGCAGGCCCGCTTTACCCACGACCCTTGTAATAATAAAGCCACGTGTTTCTAGAGCATCTCAGGTGTGCAGAGTTCCTTGTCCCTGCCATCCACGGAGAAAAATCCCTACAGATGGTGACTCTCTGGGCATCTGTTTCAACACTTGACAACCCTTTCCATGAAGAATTTTTTTTCCTAATACCCAATCTAAACCTCCCCTGGCCCAAACTGAAGCCATTTGCTCTCATCCTGTCACTTTTTCCTTGGGATCTGATTACTTGTCATTAAATCCCTTGCAGGTATAAATAAATAATAAAACCTTCAAAGCAATTAAAACCTTGTATTTTGCTTCTTGTTTTCTACAGAGACATCACAACACATTCTAAAGCTGTTCTGTGACAATCAGGAAAGGGGGAAACTTTTTTTTTCCTTTTCAATTATAGTTAAGTTTTTTCTCTCTTCGTATTGAAACAGGAACTAGGGCTTTAAAGAGAAAAAAAATTGGGCATTTATTTAAATGTAGTCCATATTACAGGAATATAAATTTATATTAAATATAAGGTGTCTAGATAAAATTGCACCCTGGAGATGCCTTTTTTCTTTCAGTGACTCTGGAGGGAGCTGAGGAAGGTGGCTTTGATGCTTTTGTGGAACTCAGTGAAATGAATTTCACTCTCCTTTCTAAGACTTACAATAAATGACACAACAACTGGGGACACTCTGGTTCCTTCACCCATGACAAGCAGCATTATTCCCTTCATTGTCATTCTGGTGAATTGTTTTGAATGATATTTTTTTCCTTTCATGTCTAATAAATGTTTGGCACCAGCATCATAACTTACCCCTTCCAGACCATATCAAAAAATAAACTGGATTAAAACCATTCCATACTGATGGAGGATTAGCCTTAGTTTTATTGCTTATTTGAACAAGAAGTACACATTTAAATGTCAAGTTAATATTTTAGGATTCAAGGGCTTTTTTTTTTCCCCAGAGTCTACTGAATTATAGATTTTTAGTAGCAAGGATATATAAGAAAACATTTATTTGCTCAGGCTGTCATTGACTTTTGAATAAAACAGGACAAGGGACGCTCAAAAACTCTGAAAAAGAGAGCAGGCTGTACCTCTGCTGCTGCAGTCATGGATCTGCTTCTGCTGCTTATTTTCCAGCTGAAATAACAACTTTTTGTTTGTCCCATTGGTTGCTGTGGAAATAATGATGAGTCCCGGGGAAATAAAAAAAAAAAAAAAGAAGGGGGAGAATTCTAGGTGGGGATATGGAAAAGAAAGAGAGAAATTCCCAGAGTAACAGAGGTTTTGTGTACAGACTTTTTCATAATTAAAATAAGAAAGAGAAAATATGAGGAAAAGAGAGAAGCAAAGAGAAGGTTCTGGCTAAAAAGCTGATTCTGGGTATCTGTGTGATAAAAAAAGGAGACAAGATCTATCACAAAGGATTTACTTTCACTATTCATAAGCACCTGGAAAAAAATAGACATTTCTGCCTGAGCTGCTCCCTTGGGGCTCCTTGAGAAGGTCTGATCAATTCAGTCAATGGACAGTGAGATCCAATTCCTCTCATCCCCAATTAGACATCCAGGGTAAGTGACATGAGCCATGCTGAAAAACTGCCTGGGTTTGTCCACTGATGGTCAGTGCAGCCCTGAGGGATGAAATTCCCACCCACATCTGCACTTCAGGCATCCAAGTGATGCCTTAAGTTTGAGATTTCATGTATTTCAGGTTCTGTGGTGTCCAGGGGTGCAGCTCTGAGCTCACAGTCAGTGTCACTCAGCTCTCTGCACACAGCAGGGACACAAAACAAACCCTTGTCCTGCTGCACACCAAGGACAACTGGCACAAGTGTTCAGGCCCAAAAGCACAAACAACGGTGGCTGAAGGGAGAAAACAAGAAGGATGGGACTGCATCACCTGCAGCTGGGATTGGACAATTCAACCCCAAGGTGCAAATGGAGCAAAACTTATCCAAGTGTGAGACCTCATGACTGTTTGTCCATTTTGTGACCATTTTGTGTCCATTTTGGGTCCACCTTGGGTGTAGCCCTGGTCAGGCTCTTGTCCTGGCCAAGGTGTATCCTTAAAGGCCTTTTAATAAATCTCTACTTTATTCTCCAGCTCTGTCCAGTCTCCGTTCCAAGTTCCCCTTCCCAAGGCACCACAAGGTGCGGGGAGGAAAATCCCACCACAGGAAAGAGAGCATGGCCAGCAAATTAACACTTTATAAAACAGGGTTATCAGGGCCACCTCTCCTCGTGCCTTGTGTTTCATGGAATCACAGCATGGTTTGGTTGGAAAGAACCTTCAGGATCATCCTGTTTCACCCCCTGCCATGGGCAGGGACACCTTCCACTCTACCAGGCTGCTCCAAGCCCTGTCAAAAGTTGCTGGAAAAATGACCAGAATGTGACACTGTCATAAAATGGCCTAATTTTGAATGCTGCTCCTACACAGAAAAGTTGGCCCAAGGAAGTAATTATTTCATTCCAAGACATTGGGGCTTTTGAGTGCTAAACTCCAGATCAAGCCTCAGCTGCTCAGGAAAGGGAAAGAAGGATTATTCTCTCCCCTGACAGGATTGTGTCCTCTCCTTCTTCTCTCCCTCAAAAAAAGGTACTTTGACCTTTTCTTCTTGAATTAGGCTTTGTGATTTATTTTTCTTGGATTTATATTCACATTTTACAGGCTTCTCCCTCTGGAAAATTTATCTTTCTTGTAAGAGCAGAATTAAAACCAATAATTTGGGTGTAGCAGACACCAAATAGCAAATGCTTCTGCACATTCCCAACTCTTTGTCAACACAGCTGCCTTTTGCAGGATAAGGAGCTGAGGATATTCAGGAAAACTTATGGATAACAGAGTTCCAGGAAAAAAGGTCAGAACCTCTTTGAACAGTTGAAACTGTGCTACATTTGTCAGATTTTCTTGCACTTTTGTCTGAAATATTTGATTCTGAGTGTTCCAGCCCACATAAAGCTGATCAGACTGGATAAACTATGAACTATTTTCATCTTCCAGTAGAGAGCGTGTTCTGGTTTTCTATCAACCATTGGGGATTTATTTGATATGTATTAGCTGAATTCTTCTGAAGTCATTAGGTTTTGGTTTTTTTTTTCAAATAAACAATGAGCAATTTATAAAAGTCATTCCCTGGTGGCCTTGGTCAAGCCTAAAGTCTTATACCAGGAAGAAAAAAGTGACACATTAACCTTTGTTGCCTTGATTGCCTGCAAAAAAAGAGGGTTTAATAAGCTGTGAAATAACATACTTAATTAAAAAAAAAAAAAAAAAAAAAAAAAAAAAAAAAAAAAAAAAAAAAAAAAAAAAAAAAAAGAGCCAAGGCAACAAGAGACCACAAACTGCTACAGGAAGAAAAAGAAATCAGGGGAGGCCAAATTCTCAGAGTAAATTAGTGAGATTTCAGTAAAGTCAAAGTGGTGCTGGGTCAAATTAATCTGAGTTGTGGATCTGGACTGAAGAGGATAAGGATGTGAGAGCACTGCTGAATCCAAAGCAGGTGAGAGCACTGCTGAACTGATGTAAGTATTCCCATCACCCTCCAGAATAAAGAAGAATAAGAAAACCAGGTCATGTTTCTGCTGTCTTTCCCCAGCTTCCAAAATAATCACGGTTTACTCCTAATACTGCTGTAATTTAGCACTATGCACTGCTTTATTTACACATACAGCACCATTTTAATCCACATTTCCCTCTTCTTTCCATTCTCCCAAATTAAATTATAGCCTTGATGGCTCTGGGTAATGCACAATGAAAATACTCTCCTTGAGCTACGATTCTATATCCCCAAATGGATTTGTATAAATAAACTGCTGAGGTATCATTCCTCTGTCATTTGATATATTAAAAATTAGGATGTATTTTTCCCCTCCACGCTGCTCTGAAGCAGGAAATAATTTTCATTTTCCTTTTGCTGTACCACAATCAAAGTTTGTAGGCAGCAGTTTAGCTTAATCATACTTATGCAATTACTGTCAGAGCCTGACATTTTCCTTTCACCTTTACTATTCCCAGGAGATTAAGCTATCAACCCTTCAAGATCATTACAGCTGTTTACATGCAGGTGGCAAAAGGAGTCTCAAACAGCAGGAAATCTTTATCTCTGGCTATGGCATGAACCAAACTCTCTGTATTTTTGGGATTTTTTTTTATTTAGGGGAATGGAATGGGAGCTGTATCCACACCCGAGAAATGGACTAAAGAGGGAAACACAAACATTTCTCTGTAAGAGGTTTGAGACAAGCAATATAGGGATTCTACTGGTGTGGCTGTTCCACAGACATCCCAGGGTGTGAAATGATGGGAACCACCTGGATATTAGAAAATCCTTTCAACTTTTCTCCTCCTCTTAAGCCAGCCCACTAAGGTCCACATGGTTGGTGCACTGAGAGAAAACTTTGCAGAAGTGTCGAGTGGCTGAGGAGGAGGAAGGAGCAGCAGATGAGTCTGACAGGTTTTGATTCTCCACTCCAATTTTGGGGGTTTTTAATGCCAGTTAAACAGAACCTTCTGCAGGTGTTCCTGCCCCTGGGGAGGCTGCTCAGAGCAGCTGCTCTTGGGTTGACCAGCACCGAGGCTGGGTGAGCTCTGAAATGTCAGGGTTTGAAAACAGCAGCTGTTTCTGCAGGGCTCCCATGGCTGAAGGGAGTTGGCAGAGATTTAAAAAACCTGTCTGGCTTCTCAGCCATCCCCTCACTTGGCCTTTAGGAAGCAGGTGAGGCATTCTTGCAGGGGCACCTGCTCTAGGCAGTCCCTGGACTTCCTCACATTTATTGGCCTGGAAGTTGAGCCATATAATCAAAATACAGCCTGGTTTGGATGGAAGAGACCTCAGACACCACCCAGTTCCAACCCCCTGCCCTGTTCAAGGACACCTTCCCCCAGACCAGGTTGCTGACCTTCAACTCTTCCATGCAACCCTGGACACCTCCTCTCTGTCAGATGTTGCAGCAAACTTTGCTTCCAGTTCCATTTTCACCTGCCCAGCACATAAAATACAAGGCACAAACAAAATCTTCATTATTTTTTAATTGATTTGCTCAGGGAAAGGAAGTTTCTGCAACCCTGCTGCATGTCTGCCAGTCCCCACTATTCATCAAATACCTTGGCTAGTTTCAATCATCATTAGACAAGAGGTAGATGCTTCAAGGATATTAAAGTCTGCTAAGGATGGTTGGGAGGAAAGAGGAGATGGGCAACAGCTGGTGTTGCAATTATAAGAATTGGATATTCAGGATTTTAATAATAATATTTGACACCAGACAATCTTCAGAATGGAAAAAAAATCAGATATTGCAAGGCCTTCTGCTAATGAAGATCTTTATTCTTTACTTTTTTAATCCCCTGGGCAACCAGCACAATCTGGTGAACATTTCTGTGCTTAAACTTGTTGTTGTTTTTCATTTTGTATAAATAAAGTTATTTGTTTAATTACTCTGTTCCCTCAAGTTGTTAAAACCCCATCAAGATACTTTTAATTTCTCAGTATATTATATTCCTCATTTCATTAAACTGAAGCAGTTACTTAAAGCTTACAATGTTCACTCTTCCAGCATAGACACAGAAATCAGAATTACCTCCAAGGTTCTCCTTATTTCTCTAGCTATAAAATCTCCCTTTTCTTTACAGTGCAGAGCTAAGCTTTCTATTATTGCAATGGAATTTTAAAAACCCATTCAAAATGCTATCAAGGTTGTTTCCAAAGACATTTGGAATGAAAATCATTAAGAAAGCCATTTTCAGTAATTTCATGAACTCCATTTCTTCCCTGAATTTATATTTTAGTGTGAAAGGTAATAGCATGGTCATGTAAGTAAAAATTACCATAAATTTAATTAACTGCATTGCTTAACATAATAAAATCTCCTATCTGTTAAACAGAGGATTTCTTCCTTTAAAAAGAAAAAAAAGATGACTGTATATTTTTTAAACTGCTCTTTCCAGTGACAGGAATGCAGCAGACATTTCACTTGGCTGAATGGGGACATTAAATGATGAAGGGATTGCTTTGCACAAGTGATTCCTCAGACCACCACAACCTGTGTGCAGCCTCAAGTAAATGCACAACCAGACTTTAAGCATTTGCTCAGTAGATTATCCTTCCTTTTGAACCAGAGGCACAAATTCTGTTCTGTGCTTCAGCTTTCAACCTCTTCCTGCACAAGTTAGAAATCCAACTGGATAATTAGTGTCTTACTAAGGCTTTCATTAAGCAACCTTTTCGTGTATCGAGGGTGGATAGGATTTCGAGATCTGATATTTCTCACATAGAGATAAAGGGGGCTAATGGACAAAAATAATCCTTCCCAAGCTGGTCTGACTGGGCTGCAGAATAAAGAAGTGGAGCAGCAAAAGGTTCACCGTGTCACAGGAGAGGGAGGCAGACACAGATGATTTTGTATCTGCCATATTAAATAAATGTGAATCCTTCAGCTCCTTTGCACAAACGTTCCTGATTCTCTGTGACTGCAAGGACTATAAATTTCAGCCTGGATTTCCCCCCTCGCTGTGCAACACCTTGCAAAAAAATCTGAAGCTTCCCACTGTCAGCCTTGAACCAGCACGAAGCTCAAGGACATTCCCAGCAGAAAGCAGTTCATTTGAGGATCTTTAATTAATTAAAGACAGGTATCAGGACCTGTCTGTCTTGTGAGCTTCCAGGAGTGTCGTGCCCTGAGTCTTGAAAGTCATGATGGCAAGAGCACTTGCAATACTCAAGATGTGAATCTTGGGGTTTAATTTTTAGGCTCTTACTTCTTAAAAATCTTATGTAAAGAACTTCCAAATGATGTGCTCATTTTCTGTCTAATTATTGCTTTTTTGGCTCCTGGCTCTGTACAATAATGTGGTAAAGAATTTGTCCTGAGGACCAAGAACCGTTTCATAATGAGATTAAAAATCATGGACAAAATTATCCTGAGCAATGTGTTGAGTGGACTCAGTCCAGCTCCCAAAGGGCTCTAACACTGCATTAGGCAAAATATTTGTACAACTTACAAAGCTCTGAGCATGAATAGAAATAACATGAACTCCCTTTGATCTTTCCTAAGGGCAAAGATAAAAGGATACTTACAAAGGGATGGGAAATTTCACCTTTCTGTTGCCAATACCTTCTAAGTCCCAGGTTGTGTCATCCCAGCCCCTGAGCTCTACATTTCCTGACCACTCATTTGTAATAGATTTTTCTCAAGATAACATTTTAATTTTTTTTTTCTTAAAATGGAGGTCACAGGAAACAGAAGTTCCTCCTCCAAAGAAAAAGAAACCAATATCAACCAGAATAATGACTCCACGATTTGTAGTCAAGATTTCAAGTTCTTTAAGGTTGCTACTTTTTTCACTTTCACGACTGTAAGAGATTGATCTGAAATTTAATTACATTTAATTTAATTGAAGAGCCAGTGAAAGCAGAAATATGAGATGTAGTACCGTGTTTGTAAATAGATATGGCCACATTTTTAGATGTGGCACTCAGAGAAATAGGTAGGTTGGGCCTGGCAGGGTGAGGTTAATGCTTGGACTCAATGATCCTGGAGGATTTTTTCCAACTCTCATGACTCCAGGATTCAATGATTCTATACCCAGGTAGAGGCATAAAAACAGGTAAAAATGTGTTTTACATTTGCACTTTCAGGGTGTGTTAATGGTTATATTTTCATAGCATACACAGAGAGACTGGCAGAAAAAAAAAAAACAACAAAACAGCTAATATTCTCCTGGAGTTTGTATAAATATATTATATGATAATTATCTCCTAATCATCGCCATCATGTCAAAATCCTCAACCACAATTATCCCCACAAGATGTCCAGGAGGTCCAACCTGGTTTTCCATTGTGTGCAAATTAATACTGCCAGAATTGAGTAGCTTTACTCCAGTTACACAAAGAGCAAAGTTCCTTTCCTGAGACCCCAGAGAGCAGAATCAATAGCTGGATTCATTTGATCAGGCACAATCTGATTTTATGCAGCAGCACCACTCTCACCTCACAAGCAGCAGAGCTGGAGTGGGCTCTTCACACTGCACATTTTTAAGTGCCCCGTGTTCAGCCAGGTTATAAATTATCCCTTTCACATCCTGAAATAAAACTGGAGAGGTCCTTGCTATGAAAATACAACAAAAGCAGGCACAGTGAAATGGGCATTTTGAGCAGAGATAACCTGTGCCTAGTTTGTGAAAATGAACAGCCAGGCTGCTGACAATTATCTCTAATTACAGTTGGTACAAAAGGGTTTTCATAATGCACTTTTGTGCAATGTGCAACCTTGAGATGAGGTCCCAGGGCTGAAACATTTGTTCCCCTTTTCCATTAAGTGCGTTTTAAAAAAATAATAATTAGGAGATCATTCAGGAGGAAAGATAACACTCTGACATGGTCACTTAATAAAGGCATAAAGCTTATTATTTGCCTCTCAAGAGGCCTGATCCTGTCCCAGTGATTTAATAGAAACCATCATGTAAACATTTAATTACCAGAACTGAAAGAAAAGAGAGAGAAAAATGTATCATTAAACCCATTTTCCAGATAAAGAATCTGTCACAAAAAGTTATTTCCACACATTCTGCTTCAAAGCTCAGAAACTCCCAGCCCAAGGGTGATTTTTAGGACTCAAAATAACTTGGAATTTGTCAGAAAAGTTCTCTCAAAGAGATGGCAAAAAGAGATCTATCAGCCTCGGTTGTAGTTTTTCTGATCATTTTTTTAGGTTTAGATTTTGCTTTGCCTCTGTTGCAGTGATGAAGTGTGAAGCAAAGAGATCAATACACCTTGATAAGGTAGCAAAAGATAATCTTCCTTCGGTGCTGGGAACATAAATATTGGTCTGCTCTTGTCAAGCAGATCCTGCTGCAGGACCAGTCCAGATGTTTGCAGTTTTGTCAATCCATTCATCATCCCTTGCTTTTCCTGGTCTGCTCTTTCCACCTGAACTTTGTAAACAACTGGTTTTGAGCAAATCTTGGCATTAAAATTCTGCCTTTTCCTTACACGCTGCTGCTGAGGGGCACAAAGGGGAGCTGAACTGAAAACGAAAAATAAATCCTTATTTATGGTAAAACAAATTCTTTGGTGCCTCTGTCCTCTCATGTTCCTTGTGCTGCCACATGAAACCCTCAGTATTTAGTGAATCATTTACCTGATTTACCTACTGCATTCACTGTGTTTAGAACCAGGATTGCTTTGAATACTCAGCTAAAAGTAATTACCAGGAACAACAAATACCATGATTTTAATTGCATTCCATGTGTCTCTCTTGGTTTTTAGAAATTATTTCAAAAGTCTATTTCATTAACCCAAAGAGAAATAGCAAAATTAAAATGTTATTTGTCTCTAAGTCTCCCATCTCAAGAATCTGTTTAAGTGCTTTCTGAATAATAAAAGCCAAAAAAATCCCCTCTGGGGCAAATGAGCTTCATCATACTGGTCTCGGACTTGAAAGGTCTGATTTTCTGGGGGGCTGGTTGTACTTCCTTCCTTCAGAAATATAAGAAATTTGTGTCCCTTCTCACCTCCAATGATCAAAAGATTCTCTTGAGCCATTATGCTAATTAGCCTCATAGGCAGCGCTGAATTAAAACAGAATATTTTATACTTGTTAATTGCCTGAGATTCACAGATGAAGGTACTTGGATGTGTTGTCCGGAAAAGCTGTGGCTGCCCCTGGATCCCTGGAAGTGTCCGAGTCAAGGCTGGAGAGAGTTTGGAACAGCCTGGTATAGTGGAAGGGGTTCCTGCCCATGGCAGGGGGTTGGAATGAGATAATCTTTAAGGTTCCTTCTGACTCAAACCATTCTAGGTCTCTATAAAAAAGTATTTAAAGTGAATTTGATTATATGTAATGAGTACAAGACTATACCAGGCAAGACAGAGCTGAAGGAGAACAGCTGAAGCAATGCTGCAAAAAGTGGCCCAATAAACTGATCAAATAGCCCCAGAGAGCTGTGGTGGCACAGATGACAGAGCACAGGATTTGCTTTGATATCCGTTGTCACGTTTTCAAACTAATGAGCACTAGGACACATTTGGTCTGATCTGCCGCTCTGACACTGTGAGTAAGTTTAACCTGGAGAATTTCCTAGGTTTTATAAACAATAAAAGAGAACAAGAAACAATTAAAAGAACCTCTTTTTTTTTTCTTTTTTTTTTTTTTTCAG
>VWZU01003040.1:343732-372530 GCA_013397095.1 Sterrhoptilus dennistouni | reverse complement strand
AAAAAAAAAATTCACTATTTCCATGTGGTGCACTGACCACGGCTGTAGATTACAGGAACCTCCCACTCCTCCCTGTTTGGGAAATTTTAAAATGTTCCAGTGTGTGCTTTTCACACACACCAGGGCTGAGGATACCTGGTCTATCACTGAGACTGGTTTGGCAGCAGGAACACCTGGCGCCCCCAAATTCTGAGCCAGTGACTGTGGTGTCAGGAGCTCAGGTGCTGGTGGCCGGCATGGTGATGTCTGTGTGTTTATTCTGCAGGAAACCAGCTCTAAGCAGAAGTTTTGCTGGCTGTCCCTCATGGCAGCATCTCCTTGGAGCACCTGCTCACCTGCTTTTCAACCCTACAAATGGAGCTGGGGGAGATGGTGGTCAGACAGAATCCATGATCTGTCACAGTAGGATGTTGCCCTGCATTTTCTTGCTTTCGAGTGTTTGAATCCTTGCAGCCTGATTCTCACACTGCTTGATGTAAACTATATGTATGTTTAGAAATTATCTATGTCTTTTGCATAGTTCTTCTCTGAGAGGAGAACTTGATTGATGGTCAGAGTGACCAATGGGATCATGAGGTTGTAACCTTCTTGGGCCAATCTTGGCCTTCTGTAAAAAGTGTATATAAGTTGATGGAGTCAGAAAAATAAAGAAGCTTTCCATGTCTGACCTGCTGCTGTCTGCTTGTCCTCTGTGAGGGTCCACACCCACGTCACAACTTGTGACCCCTCTGAGTGAGGGGACCACAATAGGACATGAAATAAAGGTGTTGGACTCCAGTCAGAAGGTGGCAGAAATCAGAAGGTTTTATTTACAATTCATTCAGCCCTTTTATAACATGCTGACCTAAAAAGGCACGTTATTGGTCCATAGGACTGACACCTCTCCCATTGGCTCAGTAACAGAAATAGCAAACAACCCCTGTTGTTATGGGAAAGGAATATTGTTCACACAAGGTTGTTTTGGGATAAAGAAAACTGTTGAAAAGTTTCCCTTGGGAAGAGCTCAACAATTCGCAGGCTCAGAAAATATCAGGTCCACAATGATCATGGATTTGAAATGAAAGCTGGAGGCTCCAAAGGTGTGGAATGTGCAAACTTCCCTCCAAAGGGACTATTAAAGAAGAAACTCTTCTCACTGAAAGAGAGACAGTTTTTGCAAACTCTGGGACTTTTTAATGAAATAATAAACATAATTTTACACATTCACTGCCCTCAGCCAGAGTTAACTGTGGGCTCACAGGGAGATAAGACATTTGAAGCTGCCCAAACAGAGGACACAACCCTAACAGAGCTTTCCTAACTCAACCATGGTCCTGCTTTCTGATGATTTGGATTCTTTTTTGTGGCCCTCCCACATTCCTTGGGCCCAGCCAGGCTGTAGAACAGTAATGATGAACCTTTTGTGCTTCTCCACAGAACAAAGGCTCCCCTCCGCCAGCCTGTGAAGTTTCACCAACTCTCTGAGGTCCATCCCCAAAACTTCAGTGGGAGACACATTTAAGGTTGTTCATTCAGGGCACTTCACACTTCATTCCAAGCCTAATTACTTCCATTCAAGTAGTATAAAAGATAAATTAATTTATTCCAGGAGCAGGCGTTTTCCTGCCTTATATCCCTCATCAGTATGGGCAGTTTTTCAAGCATTTCTAAACCCTTCTCCTCTGATCCAGCCTTCCTTTTATTCTCTCCCTCCCTTTTTTCCCTGCTTCAAGTCAATTTTCATTTGATTTTTTTTTTTTGCTCTGCTTGCCTTGAAAAAAAAATCCCTTTAATGCTCTTTTCTACTTAATGCTCTCTGCACAGTGACTGACAAGAAACTTTTCTTTATATTATCTCCACTCCTACTCTCAGGTGACTCCCTCATTTTCTGCATTAGCTGGTCAAAGTGCCCTTTAAATTCCATGTTGTGATGTTGCCAAAGATGAGACGTAGCTATGGCAAGGTGGGCTCCTAAAAGGTACAAATCTATTTTGGAGCTGATCATTCCCCACTCCATTTTAATTAATAAAATATGTAGGGTACCTAAAGGTCTGTTGGTTTCTTTGGTACTCAGGTTAGCATGACCTGAAATGTTCTCTGTTGGTGATTATTTAACTGTAAGATGATTGTATCATATTAACTCAAATATTTGACTGTTGTGCGGGGTTATATCTGTCCTAGCCCAGAATTATCACTGAGAGTTGGTGGAAATGTATTTCCAGATGTGCTCATGTCCTGTTCATGTCCTTCAGTGAAATAATTTCAATTTTAGTTTCTTGCTAGTTCATTGGGGAAAAAAAAAGTATTAAAAGGTTACTCAAGATTCATCCGTGCTCCACTTCAAATAGAAATTCTGAAAGCACAAAATGTCTGTGGAATCACAATGATAGTGCTAATACAAGTACAATGAAAATAACTATGTTTCTATGATAACCATGTTTCTATGATAACCAGTTATTGATAGGCCTAGTCGTTATCTTATTTTTCAGGGAAAAAAAAATAAAGACGAGTAAACATTTGCCATTAGAATTCGCTTGGATTCTTTGGTGTCCTGTTAGTTTCAAGACATAACCAAAGGGGAATTATGTTTCCTTCTCTGAAAATGCATTTTTAGATTACAGACAGAGGAAGGTTGTTCCTCTGAGGAGTTGTTCTGAATTGCAGAATTTTAAAAAATCACTTTTCTTGTACAAAAACACATGCCACCTTCCCTAAATGGCTGAAGAACACCATAAAGACAAGGTCATGTTTGCCCTGTTTCTTTTGAACTTTGTCAGGCACGATGCTGAGTTAGACAGAACTTCCCTCTGAGCAGAGCAAATATTCCTACAGTGCCTCAAATAATCCTTTAAACACTGGTGTCAGTGACAAAAGGCCATGGAAGCCCTTTATTCATTTTATAGCAATCATGGAGTCAGGATGAGACATGAGTTAGGATGAGATGTGGGGCTCAAAAACCCTGACAGAGCCTTTACTTGGATATTTTCTACTGATACAGATTTTTCACTCTCCTCTTCCAAGGCCTTCACAGAAGAACAATATTGCTAAGAGTTAACTCTTACATACAATTGCTGTATGGCACTGCTAAATATCACACACAATATAAGATAATGTAGAATATTTCACAGGGATTTATGTTTGGTGAACCAAAAATTCATCTCTGGTTAGTAAAAATTAGCAACCATACTTCCCTTGTCATAATTTCTCACAAGTCAACAGACAAAATGAATGAAGGTCTGAAGTAAGTGTTTGCCTGCCCTTTGAAATTTCACCAAAGAATTATTTTTTTAACCAAAGAGATTATTTTTAATTTCACTCGTGGCAAGACTGGCATTTGGGCAGCTGAACTACCCTGATCAGGGTGTAGGTTTATTTATTTATACCAGTTTTTGTGACTGGAATGGCTGAGACAACCCCACAGAGGTGGCAGATCCACCACGGACAGGGAAGATCAACATCCTCTTGCAATTCAGGATGTCACAAATAGACACAAAAATGTAAACAAATAAATCAGATTGTCGTGTCTACTGAGCACAGAGAGAATTGAAACGTGCACTTAATACCTGAATCTTTAATTAAATCTACTTGTTTTGGTCTTTGCCTGAATCCCACCACACTTGCTGTGCCTGTGGGGTCATGCAGGCAGATCTGAGCTTTACACCCTCAGCAGCTCCCAAGGCTGGATTTCCTCTGCATAAACTCCCTCAATTCAGTGCCATGAATGGCAAATAAGGAGAGCATCCCTTGTGCCTCCCAAAGAGCTCCCTCTGAGTATCACCCATTTCCCTCAGCATTGCTAAGAGACCTCCATCTGTTTGTAGAGGTGGCTGTGTGGGGTGCTGGGGTAAACAAAACAACCCAAACAAACACAAAACCAGCCCCTGCCTTGCAGGAGAGAGGCGACATGGGCAGAATTCTGATCAGAGCAGCTGCAGGAGAGATCTCGGCACAGAAAAACCCAGCGATGCCACGGAGAGGGTGGTGGAGCAAAGTTAATCCTGTTATAAATTAGCTTGTGCTTCCTGCTCTGAATGCTCGGGTTGCCCTCTTTGTTTCTAGAAAACATGATTTGGGAGGCTTAGCCTGCGCAAACAACTGAGTCAACAAGTCCTGTGCCTGCAGGAAAGAAAGAGGACAGCCCTGGTTTGTGCTGATTCACGGCTATTTATTCAAGGTTTAGAGGTGTGGTGATAGATCACCGGGATTTCAATTCCTCTTTGAAAGGATAAAGGTTGAATTAATTGGTTAATTAAGTCCTTTAGCCGCTGTCAATGAATCATGGCTTAGTAGATTACTGATATGTAAAACACAAATCAGGACTGCAGGCTCCAGTATAATCAGAAGAAAGGTCCTGCTGCTCATGGATCTTTCCTCACAGCTGTCATCTGCCTAAAGGATTCATTCAACTATCAAAATTGCAGGAAAAGCAAATAAAACCTAAAAATAAGTCAGGACAGTTTGTCACATCTGGGAGTGGATAGAGCCAAAACACAATTAAGGTGCAAGGTCTGCATCCTATTTGTACTAATAATGAATTTGATTTTTTTTTTTTTAAGTATAGGTACTTGAACTCTTTTATACACGTGGCTGGCTTTGAAAAAGAATCCAACTGCCTGTTTTACAGAAATCTTAGGGTGTTTAACGACATCACTGAAATCCTGAAATGCTCAGACTAGAATTTGCCCATGTATTTATATAAAATATGAGCTATGAGCACTCTACTGATCACAGTGTGCTTTTGTTCACTCATAGACCACCTGGCACAAAGCCCCCAAAGCAGAGGATGTGAAATTCTGCTCATTTCCTGAGTGTTTAATGCCTGAAAAATACTCCAGGGTTTCAGTTTGCTTTTCTTTTCATCGTAGGTACTAATCCTCCAGGGATAAACACCTAAAAATTGATGCCATTGATCTGCTTTACTGCATCCCCCTCCAGTCCTGTGGAGGCTTGGAGGCACCTTTCAGACACAGCATGCAGGATAATATGAAAGAAGATAAACTATTGATCTCTGGATCAGCAGTGGAAAAATGATGGTGCCCTGATCACTGGCATCACCTTCAGGTTTGGAGTTTGCCTCATCTGAAAGAGTATTTATTAATTTTGAGATGGTTTCTCCTCCTCAAGTGATTTCTAGGAAAGCTGTTGTAATGCCTTGGGAAGGCTGAGATGGAACAGAGACTGGGCAGAGCCAGAGAATAAAGGATATATTTATTAAAAGGCCTTTAGGATACACCTTGGGCAGGACAAGAGCCTGGCCAGGGCTACACCCAAGGTGGACACAAAATGGTCACAAAATGGACAAACAGTCACGAGGTCTCACATTTGGATAAGTTTTGGTCCATTTGCACCTTGGGGTTGAATTGTCCAATCCCAGCTGCAGGTGATGCAGTCCCATCCTTCTTGTTTTCTCCCTTCAGCCACCGTTGTTTGTGCTTTTGGGCCTGAACACTTGTGCCAGTTGTCCTTGGTGTGCAGCAGGACAAGGATTTGTTTTGTGTCCCTGCTGTGTGCAGAGAGCTGAGTGACACTGACTGTGAGCTCAGAGCTGCACCCCTGGGCACCACAGAATCTGGAATACATGGAAGCTACAACTTAAGACCTCAGTTGCTTGGTCTTTGTGCTCCTTCTGTGAGCGGAAAAGCCCCTCAAGAAAACAGTTTTCGGATGGTTCAAAGGGCAAGGAGTTGGTCACTCCTTGTCTCTGGATAGTGTCAGAGGTGCTTCCCTGCAATGGCTGGAAGCTCACACACCACACATCCCATAAAAATGGGAAGGGATTGGTTCTGAGACCCCTTTCCTCAACCTCAGTACCCATAAATACACATAACATGCTTTTTCTTTAAAGTAAACCAAACTAATACATAATAGATAAAAACTGTGCGGCACACATTGTCATTGTAGGACATGAAAGATGAGAGACTTCAAATATTTCAGAAGGCAAAGAACATAGGAAAAAGAAAGCTTTATTGTCTAATTCTTACTACCTTTTATAGGGTGTTCCCATGCAGACTCACCATGGTTGGTGAATAGGAACGACACCTCTCTGATCCCATGGGTTAAACCAGAGAAACAGCAAACCTCCACTTGGAGAAAGATTGTTTTGAGAAAGGAGAGTTGTTTGCCAAGATTATTTTAAGAAGAAGCTTTCCTGAGAAATTTTTCCTTGGGAAAAAGTTAGCAGCTGCCAGCAGGCTAAAATCTCTCAGATCCAGAAACATCAGGCCCACAACACATGTCTGACCATTCTATTCTTTCATAAAGCTGTGAATATTTTCTTTTAAAGAAAGGTCTTTGCTGCTTAGCACCAAATTAATAAGGCAGCTCTACATAAGGTGAATATTAAATAATTGTTAAACGATGTCTTCAGGCATGATAAGCAAATAAGAGCCTAATCTACTTGCTATATAATTATCTTAAATTTATACATGCAGAAATATGGAATTAAAACTGTCCTTACCGTTTAAAAATAGGAATTTAAACATGAGAGCCACAGCCATCCTTAGCAAAAAAAACCCCGATTCACCATTAACCTTTTCCATATAATCATTTCTACAGGTGCTTGAATGAATTTAAGTGAATCCTTAAACCCTGAACAAGAAAAGGAAGTATCTCTGAGTCTTGAAAATAAAATGTTTTGGGGAAAACTCCCTCAGGTCAGAGTTTAAAGGCTCAAATGAATCACTGAATGAAGTGAACTGTGGATATTGCACTTCTAATGTCTTGGGGTGTGTTGTACACCCAACAGAAAGAGAAGAACAGAATCATAGAATGGTTTGGGATAGAAGGGAACTTAGAGATCACCCCATTCCAACATACAATAGTGTTTTCTGCAAATATATGACAAGCTCAGATAAACAATTTGGGAAAGGATTACTTTAAAAAAAAAATCCTTGTAGCATGGATTAATTCAGACAGGAATTTCTGGATCACAAATTTCAGATCTGAGAGGAAAAACATTTCAAATACATACAAGGAGCTGTCAGAACAAGTTCTGGTTTTAGCTCTGCCAGAATATCTGTGATGTCATTTGTATCATGTTCTAGATGTGATTCATTAGTTTTATTGTCATCTGCATCAGGTTTTCATGCCCCAGTGCTGTACCAGCTCTGAACAATTAGAGAACATCAGGCAGGAACCCAAAGGAAGCAGTGAATGTGAGCATATTTTTATCCACACTCTATAAAACTGGCATAAAAATAATTGACTTTTTACAAAGTGGGAAATATGTCAGATCCAGCTGATTCTTCTTTTTCAGAAGTTCTCAAGGCCAGGGTGGATGAGGCTTGGAGTGGAAGGTGCCCCTGCTCATGGCAGGGGTTGGAACTGGATGATCTTTCAGATCCCTTCCAAACAAACCCACTTTGGGATTCTGATTTATGCAGCAATGAGATTTAACAGACTGAGAATGACATGATGGTTGAAATTGTCAGGGACTTCTGGAGAGTGTCCAGATCACCCCATCACCAGAGGAAGGCCATCCAGGATTTTTTCCAGTTGGGTTATGAATATCTCCAGGGATGGAGGCTACACAACCCCTCTGGACAAACTGTGATGGAACTGTCTGACAGTAAATGTGCTTTAGAAAAAAGTTCAGATGGGATTTCCTCTTCTGGCAAGTTGCAGGTTGTTTTTTCTCTTGGTGTTATTAAGAGTACCCTGGCTGTGTGTCTTTCTTCCCCCCATAAGATATTTATCCCCACTGATAAGCTCTTCCCCTTCTCTTCTTTGTGCTGGCCCAGCTCTCTGGAACTGAGGTTTTAAACACCTTTGTGGAACTGCAGCAAACTCAGTTGAGGCTGTCCATGCCTGTTTTGCACCTCTAGGCCAGCACAGGGCAAAGCCCCAGGAACATCCCAGTGGGAATGAGAAGGGAGAAAGATCCTCTCCCTCCACCTGCTGCTGGTGCCATTCTGTCCTGGTTTGGAAAGACAGGTGTCTGCTAAGGAATGCAGAAGCCTCCCTTGAAATGGAGAATGTAACCCCCCTCCCTCTGAATTATTATAATTTTGGAATGAAGGGGCTCTCAGGCAAAGATATGGGAATAAGAATAACAGCTATTTACTAGGAAAATTAAAATGAAAATGTAGTACTACAAAAAAAACCACTGTCAGAGTCAGAACACAACCTGACACCCTGTTGCTCAGGGTGTTGGTGTCAGCCAAATCAAGTCCTCCTGCAGTGACAAATGTGGGTCTGTTCAAGCAGAGATGATCCTGTAGAAGGGTGGAGTTTTCCTCTGAAGGTCCAGTGGTGCTGAGATGAGTCTGGTCTTCCTCTGGGAATCCAGTGCAAACAGGCTGTGCTGGTGTTCTGAATGCCAGGTTTTATCCAGGTAGGAATGGTTGGCTCCTCCTCCTGGGTGGAGCATCTCCCCATGGGATGATGGAATTGTATCAGCCCTGCAGTGAGCCTGGATGGCCCATGAACAGCAGAGATCCCCTGGAGGGAGGATGGGTGGTGGAAGAGATAAAGAACACTGCCCCAGCTGGTTTTAACAAATGACAAATAGAATACACTTTTGGTTACATTTTGCATTGCAGCCCAAGACACATTCATCATTCAGCCTAAGATGCTTGTAATTTCTTTTGCTCTGAGGACACTGCTGTTTCATGGTCAGCTTGGAGTCCACTCGGACCCCTCAGAGCTTCTCTGCAAAGGTACTTTCCAGCCCACTGGTGATTTGTTTTATTCCTTCCCAGGTGAAGGATCAGAATTTCCCTTCAGTGACCGTCATGAGAGTCCTCTCTGCCCATTTTCCCAGAGCAACAGGGTTCTCTGAACAGCAAAAAACCACTCCCCCTGGATTTTTATTGCCTCCAAACTTGCAGATGTCCCAGTCATTTATAACACTAATAAAAATATTACATGGCATCCATCCCAAAATTAACACCTGTAGTACTGCATTACTGACTTGCCTCCTGCCAAACTTCCTGCTGCTGATCACATCCCTTTGATCTCAGTATTTCAGCCCATTTTCATTCCACCTCACTGTATATTTATATTTCATGTTCATATGGTCATAGTCCATGCATCTTTGCTCCCTGATTTGCTCCTGGATTTGATCAGCTGCCCCAAAAATTTGCATATATAGAATAATAGAATCAGAGAATGGTTTAGGTTAGAAAAGATCTTAGAGACCATCCAGTTCCAGCCCCTCCCATGGGCAGGGACACCTTTCACTATCTCACGTTGATCCCAACCCCATCCAACCTGGCCTTGAACACTTCCAAGGATGGAGCACCCACAGCTTCTCTGGGCACCCTGTTCCAGTGTATGTAGAGAACACATGTCAAATCCAGCCTTAGCAAGGCTGAGGATGCACACAGTGATCCCAGAGGCAGGAATTTGCAGGCTCTTATTGAGCTTTTCCGGTGCTGTAGTGAGCTGTGACCTGTTCTGAGTCAGTCTGCCACTCACAGGGGTGCAGCTGATGCTCGGACTCATGCCATTTAATTTCAGCTGCCAAGAAGTTTTGCTGTCTGTTCTGAGCCAGCCTTTTAGGCTGACTCTGCTGTCAACATACAGAGACAAGTAATCCCAGAGGGAGATTCATCCAACCTCCCTGCATCAGCTCCAGAGAGACATAATGAAGGGCTTGGATTAGATGCCTAATTATTGAATGGTGAAGGTTAGGGAAGATGAATCCCATCAGAAAAAAAAAAAAAAAAAACCAAAAAAAACCACCAGGTTGTAGGAAACATCCTGCAGGCTCCCTGCCAGCTAAGGACTCCTTTCTGCAGTGACACCTGGCTCTGTTCCAGCTCCTTTCCTCTTCCAAGCAATGTGCAAAGGAGGAAGCAGAAGAAGGGAACAATTTGACTTCAATATTCCTGGAGAAGGATTTTTTTATTCTGCCCATCCCTGGGATGAGTTGAGAAGGAAGAACTCTTCGGAGTGGCAGGGAGGGAATAAAATGGGGTCAGTGTGCCCAGGTTTGTTCCTCCCTGTGCTGCTCTTTTCTGCTCTGAGCCTGTTCTCTTTGTTTCTTGCACAGGGACAGATTGCATTCCCCTGCACAACTCCAACAAGGCATTTGGGTGCTAAAATTGTGCAGGGAGAATACTCAGAGAGCAAAGGGAATGTAGGTCCAAACAGGCACAAATAGGCTTGGGGCTCCATGGTAAATAAAGCCTCAATCTCCAAGCTGTGTTAGCACACATCCAACCCAAGCACTGAGCCATTGGAGTTGATATCTGGGTCATGGAGGATACCACAATTATTATCTCAGAAGATTCTTCCCTTCAACATTTGCTTCATTCCCCAAAATAAAGGCTTCTACTTTCCATTTCCAGATCCACAACCATTCCTTATGATGTGCAAAGTGAACAAGGGATCCAATTTCATTTCTAGCATAGTAACTTAACCTTGGTATGTTGCATTTATCTTAATTTTTTTGCTTCATTTTAATAATAATAATGCAAAGATCACCTCATACTTCAGCTGCAATTTGTGAGGCATTACAGAGAAATTTAGCTAGGGGATGAAAAATTGGAATAGACTGGGGAAGAAACTCTTGATGTGCTAATCATGCCCTGAAGATGTGTCAGATATGTCACTAGATGTCAATCAACCTTTTGTTGTGCTGCCCACAGCAGGACCAGCTCTCACACATACAGTGAAAAAATCTGGCAACAAAAACAAACCAAAAAAATCCCCAATCCAACCCAAACCAAACAAAAAACCAAAACCTACCCCCTCCTCCAAAACAACAACAACTACAATAACAAAACAACAAAAAAAGCAACCAATAAAAAACCAACCAACAACAAAAAAAAAAAAAAACCACCAAAAAAACCACCAAAAAAACCACCAAAAAAACCCCCCCAAAAACAAAACAAAAAAAAACAAACAAAAAAAAAAGCNAAAAAAAAACCAACAAAAAAAAAGCCACACTGAAAAAAAAGAAAAAACAACAAAAAAAAAAGGTTAAGGCAGGGACGAAGCCACAAATAAAGAGATTCAAAAAAACATCCTGTAGCTTCTCTAAAAGGGAGATCTCAGAGATCTGGTTCTCCCTCCCTGGTGGAGATCCCCTTACTGGCCTCCCTGAACACACTGCAGCAAATGGGTGACTTTTGGAGTAACTTCGATATTTTTCTTGCTGGTTGTAATGCTTTTCTTCAAACACTGGTTTGTAGGAGTCATTCCCAAATCATGGGCAGCACTTCTCAGCCATAACTTGGGTGGTCTTTTTCAAGCCCACATCCCACAGAGCCCGCAACCAGATTGGAAATCCTGACATAATGCTGGTTCAGATTACAGTCCTTCTTTGGCAGTATCACATATCAAACATTTAAAAGCGTGTTTACAATGCTAATTTCTTTACAAGGCAAACTTATCTTTCCTAACAATCAAAAGAGATTTCCCCAGAGGAAATTTTGTTTAGCTGACAATGAGAAAAGCATTCTCATTGATGAGAAAAGCAAATCCACTAAGGCCTTTTCACTGGACTTATATAAACACATCCCCAAAGAGGATGTACAAAGAGAGAGAAGCCTCTTCACTCACAGTGTGTGAACCTATGGCTTGAAGAGCACTTAAATGATATTGAGCTCTCTACCTCTCCACACAGCTGAGAAAAATCCCACCCTGGAAATCACTGGTGATGCTGATCAGTCCTTTCCTGTGGACTTGATGTTTTCTGGGCTCTTCCCAAGGAAAACTTTTCAACAGGTTTGTTGTTTTTTTGTTTTTTTGGTTTTTTTTCCCTAATACAACCTTGTGTAAACAATATTCCTTTCCCATAACAACAGGTGTTGTTTGCTATTTCTGTTACTGAGCCAATGGGAGAGGTGTCAGCCCTATGGACCAATAATGTGTCTTCTTAGCACAGCATGTTATAAAAGGGCTGAATGAATTGTAAATAAACCTTCAGATTTCTGCTGCCTTCTGACTGGAGTAAAACATCTTTATTTCATGTCCTTTTGTGACATAACCCACTGCAGACAGCTGAGACAGGGACACCTACCTTCAGTCAGGTGAATCCCACTCTTGAGTGGCCCAATAAAGCAATAAGCAAACTGGATCTTCAGCAACGAGCTCTGGCACAGGCACCTGGAGAAGGCTTTTGGCCGACACATCATAGGCAGCTTGTGGCTCAGAATATTGTGGATGGTGGAGATGTGAAAAGTGATTCTATCCTAAAAATAGAATCAACCTCCTACGGGCTCAAAAAACCTTCTAAGGGTGGCTGTATCCCTAAGTTTGATCTCATACCTTTCTCTGGATTTGCACATCCTTTGGCCATGGCTACCAGCTTCAAGGGCAGGGAATTGTTTAGGTGGATGTCAGGTGGACAATCCTTCCAGCCAGAGCCTTAATTTATTTGGAGAGCACCTTCACCTTCCCATTTGTGTCACAAACAAGCCTCTGCTGACTGAGGAACACGGGGAGTGTGTGCCCTGCTCATTCCCCAGCCTGATTGTACAACCAGCCCACACTTGTCTGTGTTAGCACTCAACTCATCTCTCTGATGAGCACAGCTATTAATAGGAGCTCAGGAATAATATTTAAACAAATCATCATCTTCAGCAGCCCGATATGTTGGCACAGCAACAGGATTATGTGAAGGCTATTGATCCAGAGTGTCTTTAAAAATAAACACATGTTTCGCAACCGGTAATTTTTTAATGATTTTTACATTATTTTTGTTGGCTTATTTTAAAGTTGCATTTAATTATTAAATTTATAAATACATTGATGCACTTTTTTTTATTTTGCACATTGAACACATGCTCCTTGCCATGAAGAAACAAAGTACTGAGCATCACTAATGGAGGAGAAATGTTGAGAGCATCATCAGGGCTTGTGGGTTTTATTCCACATTCATGCACACAAGGAAATCGGTCAGATCTACTACTTTCCCCTACTGTGGTATTCCCAATATAAATTGTGAGACAGAGTTGTGATCTGCAGAAGGAATAGGTAAAATTATGATCAAAAGTAGATAAAATTATGATCAGTAGATAAAATTTTGATCACCATCCCTTTTGTTGGAAAAGGGAATGAACAAAAGGCATGTGAATCTCCACTGCTTAGCAAGAAGTTTTAAGCAAAAAAGTTATTAATCCATATGTGTTTCCTGAAGGGTTCAGACATGACCAACAAGGAAAAATAACAACACAGCTGGTTTATTATTTTTTATTGAATTTTCACTACAAACTTCGTTCATGGTCACTGGAATAATTACTATTAGAGCTGATTTGGTGGATTTCTCCAAAATCACCTGTTTTACAGTGAGAGAAACTGCCTCCTCCCCCCAAAAAAACTTATTTCTGTCTCTAAAGTGAACTTAAAAATTGACATTTAACTTTCAAGTTATTAAATTTGGGAAAAATTGGTTCCACCCTATGTGTCCCATAGTCATACACTGAGCCCAAGAGTTGTGAGAACTTCTAGGCACAGCACTGAGTTGTCAGTTAACAAAATAATTGACTTTCTCCCCCCACAGGCAGGCAGGAGGTCCTTAGTCAGTGGCACTGATTGATTCAGCCCAACATCCACAGGCACCTTGTGGAGGCAGAAATGAAAGCAAGAGCAGGGAGAAGTGCCAGGTTATAAGGCCAAGTTCAAGATTTTGGCTCACATAGGTGGATTTGGTTTGGACTTTGGTTTGGATTTAAGATGAATTTGGTTCTCCTCTCTGTTGGTTTGACTCATCAGCCTGGTGGTAGTGTCTCAAGGTAAAAATAGAAGTGAATGTCGCCAGAGATCTGCCCACATTGCCCGGGAATAACTAAGCCCTGCCTACTGCCATGACAAGTTCTTTGGGAGAAGCAGAGAACAGGGAAACCTTAATTCTCCTTTAAGCAGGACATCATCCAGAAAAACCCCATAACCCAAACGAAACCTAGAAAATCCACCAGTTGCTTTCTTGAAGATATATCTCCCCTCTTGGACTGCCTTTCCAAAAATTTTTTTCATATTTTTCATCCCAGTCCCAAAATAAGGCTCAGTCTTACCCCTCTTATCTGGCAAACAAATACAGAGTTATCTCCTAGTGCCAAACACTTGTGTCAGTAATAGGAAGAAATTTCTAGAAAAAAATTAAACCACTTTTGGTCTGATCTACTCAATGCAAGTCTGAGTAGATTTGGCCATGTCTTTCTTTGTCACACACAAAAGCAAGGAATGAAGAAGAGGGATTGAGTCTGATTCCTGCACCAGTTGTTCAAGTATGAACACAAACAAAAGGAATTATGGTGATTGCCGCAGCCAGTTGAGGAAGAAAAGGTTCAAAATAAAAATGTCTAGGTTTAAGCTTCTGAGACTTGCCAAGGAAGGTCTGAACTCCTGACAGGGACTGGCAGGGCAGCACCACTGCCCTTCACAAAAAGGTAACTTTCAAAATCAGCATTCTGGATTGTCGGCTTGGTTTGCTCAATCTGGAGAGGAGAAGGCTATGGGGAGACCTCAGAGCCCCTTCCAGGACCTAAAGAGGCCCAAATAGAGATGGAGGGGTACTTGGGACAAGGGATGGAGTGACAGGATAAGGGTTAAGGGCTTCAAAATGAAGGAGGGTAGGTTTAGATGGGATATTGGAAAGAAATTCTTCCCTGGGAGGGTGGGGAGAACTTCTTCTCTTTCAACTTTCACAGGTTGCCCAGAGAAGCTGTAGCTGCCCCTGGATCCCTGGAAGTGTCCAAGGCCAGGTTGGATGGGGCTTGGAGCAACCTGGGACAGTGGAAGGTGTGCCTGCCATGGGAGGGTTTGTAACTAGGTGACCTTTAAGGTCCCTTACAACACAAGTCATTCGATGATTTTGGTATGCTTTGAAGAAAAAACAGTAATTTTCAGACCCTGGTCTTGAAATCATTTCCCACAACAATAAAAACCCCAAAAGCATTCTCTTCTAATTTCTTTGGAAGGATGTAGCATGAAGACATTTTGATGTAGCACTTCTGCATGAATCCCATTACCTTCCTGGCAAACACAGTGTGTAGCCATGAACAGAATCAAGAAAACATCTTTATGTCTGCATTTTCCTATCAACTGCAGTGGTGGAGGAAAATTCTTTAATTACTTCTCCTCTGTGTGTTTCTTTTTGGATCAGACATTCTCCTTAAATGAAGATTCACACAAAAGGAGTAAGGGAATATATAATACTAAAGGAAGGATAAGTTCAAAATTGTATTTTGGAATGGGGATTATTGTGGTGTTAGCACAAGCTCTTTTTTGGCAAGAAAACTGTGATTCAAGGGAACAACTACCTCTGCCTCAAGACCAGTTAAGGCATTCAGCTGCAGCCCACAGGCACGTAGAAAAAGATTTTTTTTCTCTCCCATTCCCATCTTTGCTGGTTTTCCAGTTGGCAGCTGCAATCTATAAATAGCTGGGAAGATGATTAGTCTGAACGATGAAACTGAAAGATTCACAAATGAAATAATTACACCACATCTGTGCAGAGCTCTGCAACAGGACTTCTAACACCAGCACTGGGCACAGAAGGGGATGTATCCAAGCTAAGATCAAGACCTGTTTTGCATCATTGTTTCTATCATAATGAAGCTGTTCATATTGCACAGTTACTGTTTTTAAGAGTCTCATCCAAAAAGCACTGTCTTCTAAAAAGCTGAGGACCGGGTTCAGTGTTCTCCTACCAGTCTGATTTTTTTTTTTTTTTCATGTGTGTTTGTAGAAATTCAGCAGCAGTCAGCAGTTTGGTTCTGTGACTTGGAAAATCCCATCTCTCCATGAACTGTTTCTACACCATCCTGCCTTTTCAATCATGTTGTTGGCCTTGCTCAGTGTGTTGGGTTGCAAGATGTAACCAAAAGTGCGTATTCTATTTGTGCCATCTGTTGAAACCAGTTGGGGAGGTGTTTTTTCTTTATCTCTTGTATAACCCATTCCTCATAACTCCAGGGGGGAAGAGGTGGGTGCCTTCTGTTAATAGCCATCTCTTAAAACCAAGTGGGACAGTGTTCTTATCTCTTCCACCACCCACTCTCCCTCCAGGGGATCTCTGCTGTTCATGGGCCATCCAGGCTCACTGCAGGGCTGATACAATTCCATCATCCCATGGGGAGATGCTCCACCCAGGGGGAGGAGACAACCATTCCTACCTGGATAAAACCTGAGATTCAGAACACCAGCACAGCCTGTTTGCACTGGATTCCCAGAGGAAGACCAGACCCATCTCAGCACCACTGGACCTTCAGGGGAAAACTCCACCCTTGAACAGGATCATCTCTGCTCCAACAGAACCACATCTGTCACTGCAGGAGGACTTGATTGGGCTGACACCAACAGCCTGACCAACAGGGTGTCAGGTTATATTCTGACTCTGTTACTGTTTCTAGGATTTTTTGTTTGTTTGTTTGTTTGTTTTCTTGGGTTTTGTTTCTTTTTTGTACTACTACATTGGTATTTTAAATATTCTTAGTAAAGAACTGTTATTCCTATTCCCATATCTTTGCCTGAGTGTTCCTTAATTCCAAAATTATAATAATTTGGAGGGAGGGGGAAGCTCCAGTTTACGTTCTCCATTTCAAGGGAGGCTCCTGTCTTCCTTAGCAGACACCTGTCTTTCCAAACCAAGACACTCAGAACTGAGTCAGAAAAAAATTGCTGTTGGTTTTCACGCTGCCTCTCATTATATTGATTTCTCTCCTGTGGTTTGTAAATCGTGCTCTTTTTCCCTGGCTCCCAGGATTGCCTCACTGCAGGAAGCAAGGCTCTGTGGCAAAGGCCTCTCTGTGCTGCTGTGGAATGCCTCCACTTGGCATTGGCTTTTCAAAAGCTTTTTTTCTCTGCTTTCTGAAGACCCACAATGGGTTTTAGTTTCAATTGCCCACTCACAGAGTTTTCTTACAGAAGGAAAAAGGAAAAATAAAGGAAAGAGGGAAAAAAAAAAGGTGATTTCCCAGCATCGAAATCACCTTGCTTGAAAAGCTGCTAAAATCAAGTGTGCACTGAAGTGTATTTTTTGTCTGTTTTATAAATGAAGACAGAGAAGTTCTGGTGTTGTGAGATGAGGTGATTTTCGTCAAACTGAGAATCAGTCAGAATCGCCTTCAGATGTTATTAAATTCCTCTATGAATTAATAAATTCCACCACCACTCCATGTGGTCTTGCCTCAGTGAGATTTGAGCTTTCTAACATCTAAATTCAAGAAAAAAATCACAGCTCAACCACAACAGAAATATCAAGTTGCAACATGTGAAAATCTCTATCACTACACCACTTTTCTTCTCTCAATTCCTTTCACAATGAAGACCCTTTCTCTATACATTGCCTGAATCAAAATTTATGAGTCTTTCATTGCTGTAATGGATCTTTGTGTCCATCGAAAGCTGCCATTATTTTAAAAGTCTAGTTTGAGCTCATTTTCTGTATTTGTTTTGTAAAAAATTTCCTGTTGAGCCTGTGGCAGATATTTAAACAAAATTGGGAATTACTGAATAGCAAGCAAATACCTCAGCCAGAGCAAATATAATGGGACAGAAAGAGGATCATCTTTAGCAGACAGATGGAGTGGGGATCTCTTCACAAAGATCATGCAAATACACCTGAAAAAGATGATTTCTCATTCTCTCACACCAGCAAGTACAACAATCAATTTAAGACCAGCAAAGATTGTTATCAAGACCAATTCTCCCTCCAGTCAAATTGGTTTCTATTTCCATTTACATTACACAGGAAGAGTTAGTTCTTCCAGCAGCAAGGGTCATTTGGAGATATTCAAGTCAAAAATATCATTTAAGTCTTGATTTTGAATGGATCCTCAAGGCAGAGGAACAAAGAATCTGGAAGATAGACAGAGTTAGGGAAAAAAATCACAAGAAAAATAGAAAGAAATTAAATAACAAAGAAGATTATGTTTTTTCTAGGTTCCTAAACTGCTCTGCTTGCTGGTCAGAGTAGACAGTCCAAGAAAAGAACCAAGTCTTGCAACTAAATGCAACCCCTCATAGTCAAGGCAAAATTGTGGTTCTCTGAGAAATTCCCAAGTCTTCCAATGCCATTAGACAGATTGATAGATTAATAGAAATTTAAAGAAGAATGGAGTGCAATCCTGTTAATTAGTCAATGAGATACCCATCCTTATGATCTCATTGCCCGTGCTCTGAGTCACCACCAAAATCACACAGGAAGCTTTTGGATCATCCTTTTAAACCCTAATTCACAATTTCCCCAAGTAGATGCATCCTAAATCACTCCTGAACTCCCTCCTGACAGATTGCTGACATACAAAACCAAAACACAGCCCTAACCTTCAGTTTGCTGTCTGGGAAGACAACGAATATTTACAGAAAGCTCTCACAAGGAGCCACGTGTGGAGGCTTCAGCAGCATCAGCCTCAGCTCAAGGCTCATCCCTGACACAAAAACTCAACAGGCAGAGCCCATCCAAGCACAACGTTAGGCAGGGAGGAACAAAGCTCAGGAGAAACTTCTCGAGCTGCATTGGAGGCAAACAGATGTAAATAAATCACTGTGCATTCACAAGCCGCTTTCAAGAGCTGGCTGGGAAAGGGAGAACAAACACCAGCACAATGCAGCAGCCCACATCTTACCTGATTGAAAAGAAACACATTCAGTACTAAGTGTCAATGTGAAGATTTGCCTCTCACAGTGCCTGTGACAAGCTCATACAAACATTCAATCTAATGGTCCCTGATTAGCAGGCAAGGCTCTTAAGTCTGCCAAGCAATTCTGCAGCCTGGATTTTCTGCCCCAAAAAGTGGAATTTTCTTCTGAAGCCTGAAGCATAGAAGGAATATCACAGCACTGCATAACCCTCAGGGACATCCTCTGTTGAAAAATGAGGCATTATTTCAGAATCTTGAAAGCAGAACAAACAATTTCATAGAATTATGGGGTCATAGAATGGTTTGGGTTGGATGGGACCCTAAAGACCATCCAGTTCCAACCCCTTGCCATGGGCGGGGACACCTTCCAGTATTCCAGGGTTCTCCAAGCCTCATGAAACCTGGCCTTGGACATTTCCAGGGATCCAGGAGCAGCCACAGCTTCTCTGAGCACCTTGTGCCAGCAACTCCTCACCCTCACAGCCAAGAATTTCTTCCCAATGTCCCATCTAAACCTGCTCTCTTTCAGTTTGAAGCCTGAGCATGGCCCATCTCCATTAGAGGAACAGTCAATATGTGTCCTATGCTTGCAGATTCCTCCTGTGGGACTTCAGATCCATTATTTGTTTAAAATGACACACATCAAACAAAACAGACAAGAAGACTGAAATAGAAAATTCAGATTTCACTCCATATTCGGAAAATATTTGAGCTTGGCAGAGTTTCCTGCTATCATCTACTCCAACCACTCTGCTCAAGCAGGATTAGCTACAGCAGCTGTTCCAGGACAGTGTCCAGGAAGGTTTTGAATGACTCCAAGGATGGGGAGTCCAGAAACACTCTGGGAAACCTGTTACAGTCTTAGACCACCCACAAAGTAAGGAATCTTTTCTTACATTTAAAAGCCTTTTCCAGTATTTCCATTTGTGCCCATTACCTTTTGTCCTGTTGCTGAACACCCCTGGGAAGAGCCTGGCTCCACCTTCTTCCTATCAGGAGAAGTAAGTACACATTCAATCTGAAAGGTAATTTCAGAACAAATATTAGAACATATTGCATCAACATTTCTCCTTCAAGGGGTTGATTGAGCACACAGGGCTGCAAACAGACACTGTCAGCATGGGAATTCAAATTCACAGAGTAATACATTAATACAATGTTTAAACATAATATTTTATTTATATACACGCAGCCAACAAAAATGGTAACACAACCAATATAAACTGTAACAAGCCCTGAATTTGTTGTAGCCCCTCACCACAGTGGTTGTTTTCAGGTTTGGGTTTTGGGTTTTTTTCGCTAATAAACAGAACAAATGGCAAAGCTAACCAGAAAAACACACAGAAGCTTTAGAGCTTAATTGGCTTCTACATTTGGGTCAGCAAATGTTCCTACCACAAAGCCAGTGAGGGATCCTTGCAACTTATTCATACTTCTCTCCAGCACAACAGCAGCTAGAAAAGATAGGCAACCATGGCTACCGTCGTGGGATCAGCAAACTTCTTTTCACAGCTGTAAATATTTGTAGTGGAGCCAATTAGAGGCAGCGTGGTTTTGTCAGCATTGCCTGGGAAACATCAATAGCTGCTCCAAAGAATCCCCCACCTCTCCCGATCCCGCCAGTGTTCACTGAACACTGCAGTGGCTGATGGTGCCTCCTCCACACACAGAACTAGAAATAGGTGAGGAATTGGCCCTGCCAAGGGATAAAGCTGCTCCTGGAGGTTCTGAGCTCCTCAGAGCTATGAAACCAGCAGGGAGGCAGCTGGGGAAGATCCCAGGCAGTGAGATTCATTTTAAACAAAGTGGAAGATTTCAGGTTCCTTTTGTACAACTTGTTTGTACCAAAATTGTTGTTCTGAGCAAATGCCTTTCAAGGGTATTTGGGTACTGATGCATCTGCTCTCAGGGGAATTCTACAAGCAAGAGAGCCACATGTAGAGAAGTAATGGATAAAAGTGGTTTCCTTTTCTTCTGAATGTAAAAGCTAACATAAACTCATAAATCTGGGAAAATTTTAAAGAATACCTTGCATCTTTCTATGGAAGGTCCCCCAAAACACAAGGCACCTACAAGCAGTATCCCTCAGCTGCAGATTTTTCAGAACAAAGGAGTTTGTGTCAGTTTTAAGGAGTATTTACCATGTCTAAACATCCTTGACTTCCACTTGTCAGGCACTTCACTGATGTTCAGGACAAAATCTAGTTCATGCTATGAGAAGGTGAGGGGTGTAGCACATGCAGGGTGTCAGATGGTAATCCCAAAACTGATTACAGAGTCACAGAATCCAAAAAGCCCTCCAAGATCATTGATTTTCCAAGAGTTTACCCAGTGTTGCCATGTTCACCACTAAACTCTGTTCCCAAGTGCCACATCCAAATATCTTTTGAAACCTTCCAGGGAAGTTTTATACCACATGGATGAGAGGACATTTGTAAAATTTCCTATTAGCTACACACTAGTATCTCCTCTTTGATTCTTAGAAGCTCTCCAGCTGATTCCCTAGATCCATAACAGTTTCTCCAGGCAAACCTCTTTAATGGGAAGAATGGCTGCAAGCCCATTGATCCCATTGAGTGTCTCTCTTTGTTCTTCATCTCAGTTCTCAGCCCTTCCTCCAAAGGTTTTCCTGTTTAAAGAGAACATCCCTCACACAAGCTGCCAGGTAACCAGAGAAACAGGACTGAGCTTTCCCAGAGGAGCCATGTTATGTTGGGTACATTATGGGAATGTGGGTGCATCATGGGGATCTCTGCACTGTTCTTGAATGAATAAAGGGCAGCTGAACCCAGGGTAAGTACAGTCCAAAGGCTGATAGCTCTGCCCTGCTACAGCAAATTTTAATGCTGGGCACTTCTCCCTTCCCTGCTCAGCCCTGCAGTCAGCAATACTGCAGCTCAGCAGGTTACACAGTGTCTTGGGTTGTAATGTAAGATGTATTCTTCAAAAGTGTATTGTATTACCTCTGTTAAAACCAGAAGGGGCAGTGTTCTTATCCCTTCCAGAAGGGGCAGTGTTCTTATCCCTTCCACCACCCATCCTCCCTCCAGGGGATCTCTGCTGTTCATGGGCCATCCAGGCTCACTGCAGGGCTGATACAATTCCATCATCCCATGGGGAGATGCTCCACCCAGGTGGAGGAGACAACCATTCCTACCTGGATAAAACCTGAGATTCAGAACACCAGCACAGCCTGTTTGCACTGGATTCCCAGAGGGAGACCAGACCCATCTCAGCACCACTGGACCTTCAGAGGAAAACTCCACCCTTGAACAGGATCATCTCTGCTCCAACAGAACCACATCTGTCACTGCAGGAGGACTTGATTGGACTGACACCAACACCCTGAGCAACAGGGTCCTGTTAGGGTTCTGATCCTGTCAGTGTTTTCTTTTTGTTTATTTGCCTTTTTTTAAAATTTTATTTCTACATTTTCATTTTAATATTCCTAGTAAAGAACTGTTATTTCTACTCCCACATCTTTGCCTGAAAGACCCCTAATTTAAAAATTATAATAATTTGGAGGGAGAGAGTTTACATTCTCCATGTCAAAGGAGTCTCCTGCCTTCCTTAGCACATACCTGTCTTTCCAAACCAGGACACACAGGTATGGCATGAAAGAAAGGGAGCATGAAAAAATGAGTTAACCCCCCCCAACTCATAAAAACATCCCTAAAGCCCTTCCTAAATTTCACTGAAGAGAGACAAGTTGTCAAACAGATCTGTTTCCTCTGCAAGCATTTTGGAAGCTGGTTAATATCTCTCTCTGCCTTTTTTCCTGATGCACTGGCTGAAACTTCCCAATTTTCCAATGGGGACCAGCCATCGACCTGCACAGCAGCAGCAGAAATGCTGAGTGTGAGAGGGTGAAAGGAGCAGGAGCCACAGGCACCCTGCTGACACGTAGGAACACGTCTGCTTTTCCAGAGAAGTCATGCAGTTGTTTACTGTCAGCTGGGATAACAGGATCATTGCTCAGGCACCCTGGGATGCAAACATCATCCACTTCCATGAACAGAAAGGTGACAGCTCACACTGTGATAACCACCCTACTACCTCATTTCTCATGCTGTTACATAAATCCTCCTCCTGTTACGGGCAGCAGACTTGCTCAAAAGACTGAAACAATTTCTGGGATGTCAGTGCATCAGGATTAGGTTAACACAATTCTGCAGGCAGGCAGATTCAGAGAGAACTGAAAAATACACACCTTCACATTTACCAGACTAAGTAAAGGCCTGATGCCATTGGAAATCTCCTGCACACACAAGTCTGTCCCAGAAATCTGGGAATTCCCATTCACTCAGTTCATTATCATGGAAGAGCAAATGTCTTGGAGCAAAATGGAACATAACCTGCTTCATCTGCAAAAGCAGTACCAAGCAGTGCTGCCTCAAATCTTGATAAACCACTGGGTTTTTTGAATCACAAAGAGAAAACAGTCAAGAGCCTCGTGTACAGTAGCTTTTTGTCCACAGCAGAATATTCAATGACATGATGGTAAAGCCATTTTCAAATCAGAGGTGAGAGAACTGCTGGTCCATTAATCCTGCCAATAACTGAGTTCATTACAGATCATGGTGCTTTGCTGTAGAATGACTCGATTTTAATAACACTATAAAGAAGAGACAGACCCTGTCCAGTAATTTCTGCCATCTGAAAAACTTGTGCAGGGAGTAGTTTATACCAAAGGTGACATCCAAAACCACAAGCAAAATTTCATGCTGCCAAAGTCCTGCAGATCAAAGGGAAAGGTAGAAGAACTTGACTTTTAGGGTTACGATCTCACTCTGTCCAGACACTAGAACCTTAAAATCAGAAGATGGGGAAAATACTTGCATAATTTACTACCTAATTCCAGGTTTTCACTAATTTCTAGTCTGTTTTATAGATTTGCAGTAGGATTTTGTGCCATAAATATTATTTCCCAAATTTTCACTGGGATGTGCATATTCTCCATGGTTTCCTCTTCCCTTCTGATATAAATGTCCCATCAGCAGGGCTAATGCTCCTCCTCTAATCAGAGTCATGAACTCAGCACTAACAGTGCAAGGAGCTCTTGGGAAGGTGAATCATGGAATAATTTAGGTTGGAAAAGACCCTTCAGATCAAGTTCAAGATTTAACCTAACACTTCTCTGTCCACCACTAAGACAGGTCACTAAGCAGCACAGCTACACATCTTTTAAATACTTCCAAGGGTAGTGAATGGCTTTATCTGTCTGTAGGACATGATCCACTTTGGTTCCCTCACACACATCATCAAAACTGGGAGAGTATCACTACTGAACAATGTGTTCAGGATTATTTTATTTACTGCTTTCAAAGACATTTATTTTTCAGTCAGGGATTCCACAATTCTTATCATCCCATCTCCAGCAGTTCTAATTTACAACAGAAAAGAAAAAAAAAAAGCAAACTTTTCCTGAAGGTTGCACTGGTGATAATGAGGTGTCCCCCCCCTCCATACCATCCAATTTTGTCTTATTGCTGAAAAAAACACCTGCCTTGTACTAACCCAGACTCTTTAGACAGGATCCAGCCTGTGGATCACAGCAGGATCCAGCTGTGTTGGAGTCCAGGGCATCCCTCTGGGCGCCCTGGAAGGTCACAGACCTTGGCAGAGGGGTCTGGGACCCGAGAAAGAGGGTCTGGGGTCTGTCCAGGGGGGTTTAAGACCCTGGGACAGAGCCCAAGAAGACACAGGCTTTGATTTCAGTCCATGAGAAAAATTTTCAACATTGAGAAAAGAATTGCAAGTCACAAATGTATAACAGGCAGTAGTGTAACTAATCATCGTGTAGAAAGTTTTGTAGTTTTGGGTTTTTAGAATGGAGCTGACTGGGGGACAAGATGGATGATTTAGGGTGGACCCTGAGTTCTTCTCCTTCTCCCTTGGCATCCATTTTCTGCAGTGACGTGGGCACAAGGTAGTTTGAGGGGATTGGGTCAAAGTAGAAATGACCCTTCTAGTATAGGCAGTAGGCATTGGTATGAAATGGTAAATAATAAGTACATAATTATCTGTATAAAAGCAAAGCGACCTCCCATCGTGGGGGGAGTGGTCCTGTGTCTGAGCTGCTGTGAACACCTTGGCCAGACACAAAGAATTTGTAAGATAGGAAATAATAAACACGCGAGAAACCAGAGAAAACCAAGATCTTGAGACTCCACTTCATTCTCACACCAAGCGCAGACCCAAAGCTGTCAGAGGTCACAGAGGGCAAAAAAGACCCACTCGAACCACCAGCCTGAAATCTCGGGTGAGAGAAACCTAAACCCAAGACAGCTGGACCTGGGAAAAAAGATATTCTGGAGAATAAAAACTCAACCAAAGCATGAGCAAACCGCTGAGGTGCTATCACTGCAGAACTGAAGCCGCTGGGGGTATGAAGATCAGAAATGCAGTGCAAAGAGGGACAAAAGATGAGAGAGAATAGACAAATTAAGAGAGAGCTCTAAGTTTGCATAGAATGAGTTTAAAATCTTGCTCTCATGTGATGTTCAAAGGTGCTCCTGCCTGGGCAGGTGCACAGGTCACCCTGAGCCTCTTTTTCTAGTCCAGGCTCTGTGTGCCCAGCCTCTCCTAAAGGCTGTTCAGCCAGTTTTCTTTCTAATAAAATGCTTATCAGAGGGGTTTCTTTCCTATTTGAATGTCATGCTTTTATAATAAAGCAAGATCTAAGGCTTCCCATGTGCTCTGTTCTCTTTGTGCTTTACAGAGAAACAGAGCTGGAAGCAGTGAGAGAAAAGAGGGGGTAAACACAGAATGAAATAATCATTTAGGTTGGAAAAGACCTCTAAGACCATCAAGTCCAATCACTAATCCATCACTGCCTGCACATCACATCAACAACTGCATTTCAAGAGGAGAACCCAGGTCCTCTCAGTTAATGCTACCAATCAATCTGGGTTATTTTGCTCAAAATGCAGCTCTTACTTCATTCATTTCCTGCACATTACTGAGAAGGGAAAAGAAGAAAAGAGAGAGATAGGAAATTTGGTGCACACTGTAACAGCACTGCCCTTTGCAAAAAAAACTCCCTCTGTGACTGTCACTAGACAGCAGCTTGTGACACAAAAAACATCCCCCCAAGTCTGCTCACTTGCCCTTCAAAGATAAGGGTTCCATTTGCAAACCTGCCAGTCCCCTCATCGTCAAGAACCTCTCTGCTATAACCAGTCTATTTTCCAGACTTGAATTTTCTTAAAATAATAAGTAGAGATAGCACAGATGCTCTTACAAGCCTTTTTTTTTCCCTTGTAATTTTGAAATCTCAATTTCATTTTTCGAAATCTTATAAAAAATTATAATGCTGGGTAAAATGATTTGACCCATTGTACACAGGAGGACAGACTAGAGGCTGTTAATTCTCCCCCTCAGGCTCTAAAAGAATTGAAGACTCAGAGCAAGCTCAGAAGCTGGCTGATAATTTAATTCTAGGCTTCTTGAGGACTGGTTCATGTATTGAAACTTGAATTTACATCAGGTCTGTTCTTAAGATAATTGAGAGGTAGAAGGACATCTCCACTGTCATAAAGCAAAATGAACAAATTACACAGAAAATTTTTCTTGCAATTTACTTTAGTTTGAACTACATTCATTTTTTGGTAGGTAAAAACTATAAAATAAAGGCCACTGTGGACACACCATCTTGCTGAGTCCTGCTGCAGCTTGATTTCCTCATGTGCATCTCTACCCAGGTGTCAGGGTCTGCAAATATATGCGGGAAACCTGGTGGTTCATTTTAGGGACCTCAGAGCACAAAAGACACAGTGGGGGACAACTCAAGCTTTTTGGTTTTTTGTTTACTTAAACAAAAATGCACCTTTATTTAGTGCCAACAAATGTGATAGTGGGGAGAGAAATAAAGAATAGTGAGAAAGATAGAGAAAGAGGGGAAGGGGATTATAGCTACCTAGAAATGCCTATAGACACGATCTTCTCCAGTGGGGTGATCACAAAAGTGAGTGGGAGTCTCCAGAGTTTTTATAGGTTGGACAAGGCGGGGACCAAAGCGAGGGGCACAGAGCCAAAAAGAACCAGAGGGGCACAGAGCCAAAGCAGGAACCACCTGTGTTGAGGTTGGATGCTCAGGAACAAGCTGCAAACTGAACCTCTGGTATGGACAGACCAGTTTGGACAGGCAGCCTTGGCTCAGTCCACTGTGACCAGTTCCATTGTTCTTGCACTCCATTCTCATGGAGATGCAAACCAGTCCTCCGAGACTTGGCAAACGTTCCACCTCAGCCAGGCCAAGGGCTCCTTTCAGAGTCTGGGGTCTCAGTCCTCAATCACTGGAGACAGTCGTGAGGCAAATCACATCCTTGGACAGACTCTGACACCAGAGGTTCTTCCATGCTACTGATTCACACAACTTGCATGAATACAAGGAGCTTGATCTCATCTTCATTCAGCACCAACTGAAAGCAATAACATTCCTTTAAAGTAATTTTCCCCATCAGTGATCTCCCACAAGCAGTTTCTTAAAGATAATTTTCAAATAGTGAGATAGTAAATGCTGTTTCCACAGGACATGGTCATCAAAGTCCTGCTATCAAAGGCTTTGTATTTCCATATTTCCATGTTGATACAATATCATGGGTCCTGAAAAAAGGCAGAAAATACTGGTAGAAAATTTATCACCAAAATTCTCTCTCTTTCGATCAACAATTTTGTCCTCCAAGAAACACTTTCTCTTCTGTAAGCCTTTTCCAGAGTAAGAATATATGGATAAGTGAGGCATTAAATTAAAAGTTATGCACAACTCAGTTATAAGTGCAACCTGTTCTCCTCCACGAACCAAGTGGAGTTTCTCTGGACTCAGTAAAATCAGTGTTTCAGAGGGCACTGATGAGGGTGTTGGTTCCTACTCCTTGCATTCCTTCAGAGGCAGTGAAACCAAAGCTGCTGCTCTTCTCTCAGCTTTGGTAGGAAATCAGTTTGGTTTGTGTGCTGCTCCACATCTGAACCCACATCTCTGTGGGTAAAGAATATGGGGGTGCAGAGGGTAATAGAGAAGGTCCAGGAACCACTGCACCTGCCTGGTTCTACCCTTCCGAGCAAAGTGACCAGCAAAAAAAAAAGTATTTATTTCCAAGATGATGTATATATATAATTGTTACAGTTCTGGTTTCTTTTTCTCTGCCAAGGTCAGGATTAAGACACGGGAAATCTAGATGTCAAGTTTGGATTTGGATGTTTATGATCTCTTAGCTATTTACAGTCTCAAGAGGCAGGAGCTTTAACTAGCTACTTAGAGAAACGAGGTAAAATGAAAGCTTCTAACTCCTTCCAAGGTTATTTAAGCGATAATTGCCCAATAACAAAGTGACACTTCTATTATTTATACTTTTGACCCAATAACGACTACCCAAGGTCCACAATGTGGATCTTTTTCACCCAATTACAGGAAACCACCCAAAACCATGAAGAAGGAAGAAGAAGGTGAAGAAGAAGGTCTTCAACAATGCCCAAAATCCTCCATCTTGACCCACATGTATTACTATATACTAAAATCTTAAATCTAAGTTTTTCACCCTGTGAAGTCACACAATTCTATTCAAACTACACACCCACAACCCCCAGTACTATCACACAATTTTGGAAGCCTGTTACAAGGCCTCAAGTCAAATGTGGTGCTTGTTTGAGGGTCAGCACCCCTCAGCTCAGAAAGCCTGAAATTTTCCACCTCCAGGTTCCAACATATAAATACATAAATTGATGCATGGTGTGATTCTTGGAGTGGACCTGAACAAAGCCAGGAGTTGGCCTTTGATGATCCTGGTGGGTTTTTTCCAACTCAGGATATTCTCTGACATACAGGAGGCAGCAGACCAAAGAGAGGGGAGTCCTACAAGCATGAGAATGCTCCTCCCATGGACCTGCATTTCATGTTCTCTGCTCACTGAGACAACCAGACACTGCTTGGATATGATGTTAAGACAAGAAAAGACTTGTCTCCCTCATGAAATCCCCTACTTGTTAGAAAGCCTTGAGAACAACCTTGCACACAGCCAGGAATCATCTCCTGGAAAATTACACTGCAGATATTCTTCCAGTACTTTTATTTTTCACCAGCTCCATTTGAAACTTTGCGCTGTGCTGTAATGGCTTTCATGGTTCATTATTCCATCTATTGTACAGCACACTGAATCCCTTAATAATAACTCCCAACACTTCAAATTTTGCTTGTTCTCCTTGTCATGTCTGATGGCTTTTTTTAGATTGCTAGTTAATAACAAACCTAGGCAACAGCATAAATATTCTCACAAAAAAAAAAAAAA
>VWZU01003040.1:324710-343714 GCA_013397095.1 Sterrhoptilus dennistouni | reverse complement strand
AAAAAAAAAAAAAAAAAAAAGAGCATGTTTTCACTCCATGTTCAGTGTTCAGACTGTGCATCCTCCTTTCCCCCTGTGAATTCAAGGCATTTGAAGTTTACTGACCCTGTTAGCACAACCCTGCTGGGAGCCACACTTTAAAAGTGAAAATATCTAACTGCACATATCGATTCCACAGCCCACGGGTGTTCTGGAAAGCTGAATTAGCTTTGGGGAAAAGTTAACCTTGTCACTGCAGAGTGACAAAGCAAAAACTCGCTGGTTAAGCTCAGCACAGGCTCTGTCACCCTCCAGAAGAAAGGGAAGGCAGAGGCTGCCAGTTGGGAACCTGGAAATAAAATAAAGTGATGTGCAGAAAGAGAAGAGGAATGACAATCAATCAAGAGCTGAGCAAGGGGAGTCAGGATGGAAGCAGAAAAAAATTGACATGAGGAGAAGATGAGGATAACATACACTGGGATGCAATGCAGAGATGGAGTGGAATGAAGAGTGCAAAGAGATTCATTTATACCTTGGCCAAAAAAATATGTGAGCTCTTAATCTGTGCACAGCGTGGCAGAGAGACTGATCAATACCCAACACATAAACCTCTGAAAAGAGCAAGTGTTGCAGGCACTGCCAACAGATTTTCCTCTGCATATGCTGTTTTTTGGTGGCTGAGGATGCCAGCTCAAGAGGAGGGTTGGGAGATGAAGCTTTTGCTTCCTTGCTCGCTTTAGAGATGAGGAATGTGGAAAATTCCTCAGGTCACAGGAATGGCCATTGTCAAAGTTAGAATTAGGATTAATGCCCACCTGGCCACCACCTTTCAGCTCTGCCTCATTCTTTGCTGTTCCACACAGCCACAGGTTTGCCAGAAGCATCCAGTCACTGCTGCCAGAGGAATAATCTCCAGTCCATCAAGTCTGATCTGGAAGAATATAATTTATAATGTACTGACTATGGCATTGATCTGCTGGGTCAATGAGCCACAGGAAGAAAATGGAAGAAGAAAAAGGTGATTTGTGAAAGCTGGTTTCTGAAAGACAAAAAATTTAAAAAATAATAAAAATAATCAAATAAAATCAAGTCACTCCAGAACCCCAAAATATTAATGTCAAATGTCAAGTGCATGTTCTGAGACAGCTTTGTCTCCTAGGGCTGGATTTCTGCCTCTGAAGTGAAGAAAAATTTTAAATCCAGAAAGACTTTAAATCCAATCAAAGAAATGAAAAGGCTTTTCACTCCCAGTCAGGCAACCAGAGCCAGTGGCAGCCTGAATATAAGGAATAATGAAAACCTTCCATGTTTTCTTTGTGAGAGGCTCCTCAGTGACACTTAAAACACAAGAGGTGACACAATTTTCCCCCCAAAATCATGCACATCTCTCCAGCAATGTCCTCTCTAGGGGACATCAGTGCCTACATCCTGGAAGAAAAAAAAATTGGAGTGTTGGGCATGGCTTATTTCCTTCATATGGGACTAAGTTTTGGATTTGTGCTGGAAATTATGTGGATAATCCTGGGATGTTTTTGTTATGGCTGAGCAGAGCTTGGACAGAGCCTTTTGTGCCTCTCAACCACCCCACCAGTGATGGGGCTGGGGGTGCACAGGGAATTGGGAGGGGAAAAAGCTGGCACAGCTGACCCCAACTGGTCCAAAGAATATTCCAGGCCATGAGGAATCATGCTCAGCAATAAAACTCAGGGAAAGGTTGTCCAGGGATAACTGCCTGGAGATTGGCTGGCATTGGTTGGTTGGTGGTTAGAAATTTTATGCAACATGATTTTGGTACTTATGGCACAGGCTGCGAAGTCTCAATGGCCATGTTCAGTGTTTCACAAGCAAAAAAGGTTTTTATGTAAAAGTTTTCCTCTTTCCATCACCTCACCTTTGCTTCACCTCAAGGAATGTGATCCTGCCAAGAGAATGGCACATGGGAAAAGCTGATGCTGCTTAAAAGTGTTAAAAAAAAAGGAGTGACAGAGATAAACAACAAGAGCCAGACATGACAAAGACATAAAATGTGTTTCACTGTGGGATTGGATGGAAAAGATTTTGTATGTGGACTGCGGTTTCATTCCCTGCAGGACAGAGAGCGAGAACTGTAAATTGAATAACTGTAAATTCTAATTGAAGTGACAGCTGTAGCTGAACCACATGTTTTGTATTCACAGGTGTGAAAAATACAGGAATTAATACTCACACCAGGCTTGTGACAAACACCAGTGTGAAAATACACAACATATGTAGCACGGGGTGTCCATACAGGAATTGTTTGCAGAGGTGTTGGGTGTTATACAAGTCTGTACAACAATGAATGCACCTTTTCAAGAAGTCCAAGAACTGAGGAGAGATTTCCTTCATTCCTCTGACCCACTGCCATTGCCCAGAATAAAGAGTGAGTCTGTACCCAATCACAAAATCACAGAATCATAAAATCACAGAAACACAGAATGGCTGGGTTTGAAGGGACCTTTAAGGATCATTCAGTTCCAATCCCCTGCCATGGTCAGGAATGCCACCCAGCACATCAGGTTGCTCAAGGCTCCATAAAGCTAGGCCTTGAAAACTTCCAGGGATTACAGTGTTTACAGGCAGCATATTCCAGTGCCTCACCACCCTCATATTGAAGAATTATTTTGTTACAACTAATCTAAGGCATGAGGAAGGGGCAGAGGAGTCACTGAGCTCAGTTGGTTAGAGCCTAGGACTTAGAATTTTAAGATTTCTGTTCCATCCCTGCACAGGCCATTGTAAGAGTTGGACTCGATGGTTCTTGTGTCCCATCCAGCTCAGAATATTCTGTCAAAATTTTGAAATTCATGTGTAGACTTGGAGGACAAATAATAAATAGATAAACACTTTCTTTTCCGGGGTTGTTTTTCTGTCCGATGATAACGCAGGAGAACTGCTGTCTTTTGTGACTCCTGGATTTAGTGGTTTTAAACGAAAAGAGGAGAGACTCAGATTAGAGTCAGTTTTATGGATGTTTTTCAGACACAAGACATCACAGCCCACATTGCTACTACAGTGAAGGAAAACAGCTTCGACACCTTGCAGATTGTGCCATCTGATTTTCATGGCACAATTCCCTTTGCGAGGAAAAGGAAAAGGCAATACACTGTCAATGTCTGCAGAACTTTATGTTTTGTAAGGCCTTTATGAGATTTTTTTGCGGGGGAAAAGCCATAGAGGCAATGATGCGAATTTTACATGCAAACTTCTGCATGGGGCTGTAGCCTAGCAACATCAGCAACTCAGCATCCAAAAATTTTATCCAGCATGCTGGTGAATTCAGCAAATCAGACACTGGGGGAAAGTGTGTGGCTGGTGTCAGCAACGTCTTTCTGTAAATTAGCTTTGATAACACCTTTCAAATCCCTTATCCACGAAGAAGAGCCTCTAACAAAGCTGGAGGGAGGTTCACTAGTTATCACTACACTGCTGCACTCCTGGAGGGGAGGAGAACTTTTTTGCTGACAATTCTTTGCCTTTGGAGCAGTATTATTATTGTTGGAAACTCTAGATGGGAGAGAGAAACTCCCTAAAAATTTTGACAGGAATTTTTTAGTGGTTAAACTTTGGCTCCTAAAATTAAACTGCAGGAGCCTGAAAGAAAAAAAAAAAAAAACCTACTTTCCTTTTATTGCCAATGAGCTTCCAGGTGGCTGCAAAAGAGACCAGATCATGAGGCTGGAGAGGCAACCATGAATAGATCAGAGTCTGACTGGTAACTGGTTATGAGCAGGGTTCTTCAGGGGTGACACACGTCCCACCAGATTAAAATTGTAGCTAGACAGCCCCCAGCATGGGAGGAGCTGTGGTAATTACCTGGTATTAATAAACCATGACTCCAAGGAGGCTTCAGCTCTCAGGATTGCAAACTTTAGGGTAAGATCTGCCCAAGAGAAGGACAACAGCTCCATGCACTTAAAACAGTGACTCCAGGAAATAAACCAAGACCCAGATGCAAACATCTGTTAACAACAAAAGCTGACAAGATGCATTTATGCATCTCACAAAACATAATCAAGATTCAATCTGCCAGTTTTATTCTCGGCGCTGTTAAGGATTCCAAGTGCATTTTGCTGTACATGATCACGTTGCTTCAAAAAGCATCTGTCTTTTTGTGCTCCAACATTTCACACCAAATAGATTCTGTTAACTGTTGTCACTTTCAAGGCTGTAAAAAGATCAGGTGGATAATCTGGCGTCTTGAAATATTGGCAACTCCTCATTAGATCACAGGCTATTCTGCTTCCTCTTTATTGACCTCACAACACTAGAAACTGGAAGACCAATGTAAATCCCTTTTCTGCTAATTCAAGAAGAAGGTGAAAATAAAAACTTTTACTTTTAGGGATTTTTTTGACAGATTTAATTATGCTAAAGACGTCTTGAGAATCCTTTTGTAACTCTATCTGATCAGCATGAGTATTAAAAGGAAGGAAAAATAAATGAAACTGTATTTTCTTGTCCATAAAAGCAAACAACTTGAAGCTGAAATTAAAAGCAAAATGACGATCATACTCTATGCATTTAGTACACCTTGAAAATAAACAATAACCTTAATGAACATTAGAAATAAGGAAAGAATGATTTAAAAAAAAATAAAAATGAAGCAAACTTGATAAATGAGATTGTTGCACAGTCTTGATACCTGTTGTGGGTGTAGTGCGTGGGGAGAAATAACTCCAGGCATGAGAACAGGTTGTGGGGGTGAGCTGATGGAGGGAAGAAGAAGGACCTGGGGGTTGTGGTGGCCAGCAGGTCAACCATGAGCTGACTGCGCCCATGTGGACAAGGTGGTCACTGGGACCCCGGGATCTGGACATCTTATCAGCAGCAGTGGAGGCAGCAGCAGGGACAGCACCCGTATTCCGTGTCCCCTGAGCGTGAGCGTCCCAGCATTCTCACAGCAGTGCATTTTTATTTTATTTTTAGCCAGTCAGGCTTAAACATGAATCTTCTACAAAAGTGCTGGGCCTATCCTAAGCTAAAATTGATGTGCAACAATATTTATGCAATTTCTTACACAAATTCTACGCATGTAGCTCTGTGTTCCATCTAGGAATGTTTAGCAAGGCTACATTGTTTTCATTGTGTCTAGGACTTAAATACCTTTGCAAAAGGCAAAGCCACTGAATTTTAAGCCAGGCTTTAGGGCTTCTTTTAATAAATAATACAGGCTCTTATTTGTTTAATGCACTTAAAAATCCTCTATTTATTTAAAACTAAAGTTGCATTTCTACCTCATGTCCGTGTGGATTTATGTATCTTAGTTTTTCTGGAAGTTTTAATTCAATCCTCACATCTTTGGACACCCCTGGGCCTGTGTGAATGGGGCCCAGGGGGATTTGCACACCAACAAGGATGATGACTGGGGGGTGTTGGAGCATCTCTGTGTTCCCACTATGGAACAAACTCCCTCCATGAAGGGAACAAAGGCAAAGCCTCCCTGTTTTCTGTGCTCTGCATAGTGCATTTTCTGTTTCTGAGGATGTTGCTGTGAGGAGAAAAGGATGGATCTTAATAAGAAGCATTTATTGCAAATGAAGCCTCTGGACTTCCAAGGTAATTTTTGGAACAGATTTGCTTGGGGAGGTGCAGGGTGGAAAACCTCTTCTTCCTGAGCCCTCCAAACACACAGGGAAAGGAATAGAAAAGAATGTGATCATATGGAAAGAAATGCAGGAAAAAGCTTAATTGGTGAGCAAAAAGAAAAAAGCAAATGTTTTCATCAGAAGCTAGCTTGTTTATTGATGGGAAAAAAAGGAGATTTTACACTTTTTGCTGTGTCAAAGAACAAAGTCAACTCCATGTCCCCAAAAAGACAACATCCTGTGGGTAAGCTCAGAATCTTGACTGAAATAATCAAAGTGAAGATCAAATTCCAAGATGGCATTTTGGGTCAGGAAATCTGTAATATCTGGTGATTCCAGAGATTGCAGATGTCCTCCAGGGTGCACTGTGAGCATCAAGAAAGACACTCAGGAGCTCAGCGTGAAGGCTCAAATGACAATTACAAACTGGTGGTTTAATTTTTGCCATGTTGAGGAAAATTAGAGGCATTAATAACAATAAATTAGTATTTTCCTCTTGGCCAGGATGTGTAGAGGCTGAAACTCAAGAGTGCGATAATGATGTTGGTCACTTCCTTTTTCCAATTCCTTTTTCCCAGCATGACTCCTTGACTTCTTCAATATTTCCCTGTGTTTGAACTCCTGGCTGGTTTCTAAGGAACCATTATTTGGAATTATTTCTAATATTCAAAGAGCTTTCACGTTTGAAAGAGCTTTCTTTTTTCTTTACTTCTCATTAAAAGTCACTGCAAGAAAAAAGGTCATTCTACAATCATGTAGATTTTTTATGAGAAAAAAAAAGGATTAAAGTAGAAAGTGGCTAGAACTACAATAAAATAGTTTACTAAAAGGTACAGATAAGCACTAATTAAATAACTAGGGAATCCACATGAATAATTTCACAGAAAGGAAAGTCTTATTCCAAACATCAGCAGAAAAAAGAGGCAATAAAATTCCCTCATCCTTAGGAAGATTATCAGCAGGTCTGTCACTAAATATGGGATTGGGACGTGAATTTAATGTGAATTTCAATTCAGTTTCTCTCTAGCCGAAAATACTTCAACCAGGAGCTGAGAAATTACAAAATAAACATTGTTCATATTAGCACACAGCCCTTAAAACAGTTACTTAAGGAAGTAACCTCAATAAATACTACAGATGATAAGAAATATTAATAACCCTTTACTACCAGAGAAATGTGATGTGCCAACCTCCCATCAGATAAACATCAGAAAGATGTTTATCTGCTATAGAATTACCAAAGGAAATTTTGAGAAGAGCAAATCTGGACTAAAATTTGCTATTAGGAGTAGGGCAAGAAAATAAACACAAAAGGAGATGATGGAAAAAGAACTGCAGGAAAGAATACTAATAGCGGTCAATGAATGAAGAGGAAAATGGAGAAGAAAAAGTAAAAAATAAGTGTAGAAAAAAGCAGAAGAAAAAATTGAGACTTTTGATGGAAACTTATTGTTCTAATTCAGGAATTGAAAGGTTGCAGCCCTAAATGCCAACATTTCCCTTGCTATCAATATCCAGAATATGATCTATTACTGTAATTTTGCAGAGCTCACTACTCAGTGAATATGGGGATATTTAACTGTCAGCAGTAAACGTCCATATTTACAGAAAATGCAGGGCAACAGAATAATAGTTATAATTATTAGAATGAGTAGAAAATTGGGAAATAAGATGGAAGTCAGTGGAGGACACAGCAACAATATATGTTAAAAATTAGAATAAAATGGATGGGCAAGATCTTCCAAAATAATTGTTTAAAAAAAGGTTAAAGTAGCAATAACAATATTATAGGAAAAAAGTAGATGTTGTTTCAAAGGATAAATAAGATGGTTTGGGGCAAAAGACAGATTTTTCTACTTTTAACTAAGGCAAAAGGCAAAAGAAATTCATCAGATACTAAAGAACTACTCTTGCTTCAACTAGAAAGTTGCTGTATTGGGTCCATTTTCCCTTTGTAAAAAGGATTATGTTTAAAAATCTTATGACAAAGTCCAGAAACATTTATGATCTAATTTTACAAAGCTGTTAAAAACAATATAAACTTTTGTACTCTTGGAGTTACTTACTCCATCGTGGAAGATAAACACATTCTTTCCTCAAAAAAGAAAACAATGGTGACGAAAATAAAGCTCATGGAAGAGGGGCACCAAACAACATACTGCATATGACTCAGGTTTTTAACGTTAAAGGTTTTAGCAAAAGCAATTGCAGGTTAGGTGGACGCACAGAAGTTTTATTACCATAGATCAGTGAGCGTTTTTTTTCCTGAAAACTTGAAATAATGTGGGAAGAAGGTAGGGACTGATTTCATACTATTTCATTGATGTGCATACACACATATGATGGTTTCACATCCATAAAAGCTCTAGGCTAAATTTATTACATCCCTTTAGGTACAAAATAATTTACTTGTCTGAAAAGAAAGGGAATTTCTGTGGATGCCATGTTGGGAGAAAGATGGCTTCAGTGTTAAATACAAGATGGAAATGTGGTGGGGTTTTTTTTGGTTTGTTTTTTTTGTTTGGTTGGGTTTGTTTGTTTGTTTTTTTGTTTGGTTGGGTTTTTTTGTGGTTGTTGTTGCTGTTGGTTTTTTTTGGGGTTTTTTTCCCCCTGTAAACACATCCTTGAGTTTCCATGCTCACTAAGGGAAATTCCTGAGATTAACATACAATGAGCAGCAGTGATCCCTGTGGCTGCCTGGGACTGTCTCAGCCATGAACCTCTGGCCATTCCCATCAGTCCCAGATACAAAGGAAAAAGGGATTAATGAGGAAATCAACACAAGCCAGTGTTCATTCCAATGGCAATGCTGCCTTTGTCCCACGCCCACCTGAAAGCATTGCTTCTAAACACGTAGGGGATGCTCCATCTTCCAAAAAACTTTATGAACAAGAAGAGTTATTAATTCAGAGAGGGTTAATTATGGGTTAGTTTGGGTGGGCTGCAAGGCCTGCATTGTACTAGAGGAGAGTAGAGTCAAGGATTTAATTTTCCATAAACAGTGGCTGTGTAAAGTGGGTGACACATTTGAGATGAGCATAATAAACAGGCTTGTGAAGGCTGCCCGTGGCATTTCCAAGCTCTACAAAACCTGGTGTTTCAGATGTTGTCTTCCAGCTCCTCACCCTATTGTGATCTCAGATTTCCCTGGATTGTCCCTCTGAGTCCATTTCCTGATCATTCCTGCAGCTCATCCTACCCTTGGTGCTTCCCTTTCATGAGCTCTGCCTAAGCTGAGGTGTGAGCACAGGCTGGCTGACAACAGCCACTGAGTGTCAAGCCTTTGGAAAGCTGTAGCAGCACTTCCCTCGAGCAGTTCTTGTGTATTTCACAATCTAAGAGAATTTTGATTGTCTTTTAATTGTCTTAATGAAACCTTAGCAGCGTAATGCTAATAAAGCTGGATATAAGCATACAGGTTTGGGTATTTCAAATCAGAAAGTTCATGATGCTCTTCAGAGATGAACAATTAGACGGAAATTATATTGTTCCTGTAAACAAAAATAAATCTCTGGACATCCTCTATTGCCATATTGCATTTTGGTTTGAGCATCCATCCATAAAGGTGTCACATCTCCAAAATTGGAATATTTTTTTCCACCAGAAGGAAAAGGAAAGGAATAGTAGTGAGAACAAGACCAATCTTTTATATATTGGTTTTTAATGTAAACCAAATGTATATCCATCCCAGTATGGGCTGGAGAGCAATGGGGGGATCAAATGCTGAGATATTTTAGAGTAAGATGGAAGGGAATTTTGAAGCGATCACTGCAAGCAGATGAGAACCATCTTGTAAGAGCATGGAAAGGAAACAACAAATGTTCAGAAGTGTGACTTCGCCACTGCAGGCAGTAGAATACTCAAACCTTAACAAGCAAGCAGCATCATCCATGGTCTCTGGACTAGGAATTTTTACAGCCCTGTTCCTAAAATTCCCAGAATTCCAAGTCAGCTGCTACTGCCTTTTTCCACTATCAGAAAAGAAGTCAAGAGAGTGATTTTGCTCTGGTGAAGTCACAGGCAATGGAAAGGAGAACTGTGCATTGTGCACTTTTTGTCACATCAGCTGAAGATTTCCTCAACCCTGTTCTAAAAGGACCCCAAAAATGAATTCAGGATCTCCCCTTTGTTTCCCTCACATTCATTGGATGCCTCAAAATTTCCTAATAGATGAATCTCAGTCATATTCAGGGAAAAGAGCAAACTCAAAACTCCTCTGTCAAGGACTGCTGATGTTCCCAGTACATGCTCATTATAATTTTCAAGTCAATTTTTTGTTCAATTATCTTTTTAGAGGAAAAGAGAGACATTAGGAAGACAGACATTGTAAAGTACTCAAACTGCACTTGGTGACGTTTTTTTCCAGTGCTCAGGAGAAATTTTTCTCAGATTGACTATGATTAAATAATATTATCTTGTCTCTGTTCCTTCAGAAGGTGAGCAGGGTGGGTAGGTACAACAAAGAATTCCCACCATAAGGAAAATTTATTTGTCCAGACACCAGCAATCTGTCACCCCTCACATCCACTGTTCATTTCCCAGCCACTTGGAGCCTGACCTAGGCCCCTTCTTTCACCCACACCACAACAAAGTTCACACTAATTATGTCCAGAAATCAGTTTTTAATACTGGATTATCCCCTCATCCAAACAAGAGAATTTGAATGTTGGTTTCAGAACTGAGCTGTGACCCAAGGTCCTTGTTTTTATGCCTACTCAGAAATGTAAAGGGTATTTTCTCCACTGCCTTCAAAAATCCTCCTAAATTTAAGCAGAAGGGAATCTTTCTTCCTGATGTTCTGTGTCCAAGATATGCTTGGGATCAAGATTTCCTGCATGGCAGTGAAAATACTCAAGATCCTGACACCAGCAGCCCACTCTCAACCCTGAATTTTGCCAACTCCATCATGCCACACAGAGGCAGCCTTTCTCCCAGTTTCAGGGTACAAAAGGTGAGTCTTGAAAAGCAAAGGATGTTTCCTCTCCCATCAAATACACCCTGCACAAATCTTCCTTTAAAAACTCAACTCCAGTGGCTGTAATTGGTTTACATCCATTTTTCTGGAAAAAAGACACAGAGCAATGCAGTGTTGGATATTTGGTTAGACTTACCTCTTGTCTCCATGTCATTGCAGAAAACAAAGGGCAGAAGAGATCACAGGACAAGAGAAATATGATTTAAAAAAGAGGTTTGCTCTGAAATAACTTTATGGTTCATGTTGAGTGCAAGCTGATCCTTAGTGTTTCTGTGCCTATAGAATACAGTCCTTATACTATGTGGAAAGAGAATATTCACTGCACAGCTTTCCAAAAAACAAGTTAATAGTAATAGCAAATACAGGCACTCTTACCTGCATCTCTTCCACCTCCTCCATTTCAATTAAAAACAAGGAAACAAAACACAAACTCAATCATCAAACTCTCTCAACTTCCTGACACTTACTTTCTTTGAAAATATAATTTTTCCATATATGAAAATTTTTGATTGCTCCAGTACTATCCACCTTGGCTGGAGGTTTACTACAGCACAGGAAATTCAAGATAACATCCAGACTGTCAGCATCCTTTTCATGTTGTCAGAGCAGATCAGAGGAACTCACATCAGCCCCATTTGCTATTACACCTCAAACGCTGCATCTGCTCCTACAGCCATTTAAGGAATCACAAAGATAATTCTTCTGCTCATGCACAAATCCCCAGCAGACACAACGCTCAGCAGAGCCCTTCAGGGCTTGGGGAACGGCTGCAAAATCAACCCAGATCAGCCTCAAAGCAGCAGCAGGAAAACCCTTTGTCTTGGGTGGCAATGGAAGATGTAACCAAAAGTATGTTTTCAACCACCATCTGTTGAAACCAGTTAGGGAGCTATTTTCTTTATCTTTTCCAGGACCCATCCCTCATAACTGTGGTGGGGATCTTCTGTTAATGGGCGGTCTGTTCAAACCAGGAGGGGCAGTGTTCTTTATCTCTTCCACCACCCATCCTCCCTCCAGGGGATCTCTGCTGTTCATGGGCCATCCAGGCTCACTGCAGGGCTGATACAATTCCATCATCCCGTGGGGAGATGCTCCACCCAGGTGGAGGAGACAACCATTCCTACCTGGATAAAACCTGAGATTCAGAACACCAGCACAGCCTGTTTGCACTGGATTCCCAGAGGGAGACCAGACCCATCTCAGCACCACTGGACCTTCAGAGGAAAACTCCACCCTTGTACAGGATGATCTCTGCTCCAACAGAACCACATTTGTCACTGCAGGAGGACTGGATTGGACTGACACCAACACCCTGAGCAACAGGTTGTGTTCTAACTCTTTCAGTGTTTACTATTTGTTTGTTTGCTTGATTTTTTTTTGTAGTACTAGATTTTCATTTTAATTTTCCTAGTAAAGAACTGTTATTCCTATTCCCATATATTTGCCTGAGAATCTCTTAATTTCAAAATTATAATAATTCAGAGGAAGGGGTTCACATTCTCCATTCCAAGAGAAGCTCTGTTTTTCCCTGGCAGACACCTGTCTTTCCAAACTAAGACACCCTTGGGTCTCAAATGTGCATTAAAAGTTACATTGAGCTCCGCCACCCTTGCAAGAGCAGACAGCAGCTTTTTTCTTTGGATAAGGGGATGTTTTCATGGCAGCCTGAAGAACACAGTATCATCACATGCTCAGGCAGCTGCAGAGTGCTTGAGACAATGCAAAAAGCACAAAGAAATTCACTTTTCACAAACACAGGCAACAAGGATGAAAAACCAAGAGCAAAATCTTTAGTGGTGGAGAGGAACGATGCTTCAGCCCGTCCCACATGCATCAAACACACACTGCTACTTAGAACAGGTTGAGAATTGCTAATAAGAAAATTAAAATTACTGGAGCCCAAAGGAAGCATTTTTAACATATTTAAGACTTGTGTCACAGTATCTGTTATAAAATATTTCAGTATTTTGACTCAAGACACTGATTTAGCTATCTTTATAATGTCTGGATTAAAAAAAAAAAAAAGGTAACTGAGGACTGTGTTTCAAAAATGGTGTGTTTGGGAGGTTTTAGTTCCCAAATCTGCTTTAATGAGTTGTATAGGAAAGATAAAGATCTACATCCACTTCTGATTTGGAAACAGAAGCCTTAAGGCTACTGAAAGTCTACCCAAAAGACAGTGGTAAATAAAACCCCCTTTGTTTATTTGTAAACAAACAAATATAGAAAATAAAGGATATAAAATACATTATTTATATATAAACAAAACAATGTATTTGCTTTAATGTATAAACCTATAATTTCATACACATTTCAAATGTCATGTGTTTCCACATATATGAGGAAATCATTGAAATATGCAAACTAAAAGTGGAAAAAAGTGAAGCCTTTCTCTCTAGTTGGAATGAAACCTCACCGTGAACCATCTGCCAAAGCCAGGGGCTTGTTCAAGCCCTGCCTGAAGCTCAGGTCCCCCCTTTCTCCAATATCCTCCTTGTCAAGATCTTCCCCACACTCTGCAGCTCAGTGCAATTTATTTGAAGCCCTCAAAGCATCTCACAGGATCTTTTTCAAAGAAGCCAGAGGTCAAGGCAGTGAAGAACAAACGACTGTGTTAAAACCCTCATGTTAAACCCCAAATTTTCAGGTTGGATATTATTTGTTAGGAGTTTGACCAGGGTTTCTGTGGAGGGAGAACACACAAGCACCAGATTCCCTTGGGATTATTGCTCCAGTGGTTCTGGAGGAGAGTTCCTGTCCTTCACGCCCTTCCACAGAGCTCAGGGACAGCATCTGAAGGATGTTGCTCCTCTTGGGCAGCCAAACTCATCAGAGAGGATGTAGGGATGCCTGGGAGGGAGAGGCTTTGCCACGCTTTGATCTCACCCTGTCTTTGAAGATCCTGACTGCCCTTAGCAGGAGCTCACTGAGCACAACTCGGCACAGTAAATCCCAGGCATGGAAGGTTGATTTACAGAATCCTGGCCTGGGGAGAAGAAGAATACTACAGATTTAAAAAAAAAAAAAAAAAAATCTAGACAGGTAAATTAGCTCCAGCAACCAGAGAGTTAAAACTAATTCAAAGGAAAAGAAAATAACCAATTAAGGACAAAATAGGGATTTACGAACAATTAGACAAGCCCATCTCAGCTCACGACATGGTTCCTACTTATCTAAACTGAAGATGGAGAAAACTGACAGTAAAACCTCACTTTTACTGTGAATTTACTCAGTAAGATTTTAATTGTGGAATAATTGTGGAACTGGTGGAATCCACTGCAACATTTTGGGGCTAAAAGAATGAGGTGATCAATAGAAAATGGGTGCTCAAGTTGAAAATCGAACTACATTTGTAATCTGAATATCTAAACTGGAGAGAAAAAGCTTTGAAAATACTGACAAAAGTATTCACAGGGAGATTTGCATCAAGAAAACAAATATGCCCTAAGACTGATATCTTGAAATCTAGAACTGTAATAACATCTCCTCACCAGGAAAAAAGGGCCATCTCATTTATTTGCAGAAAAATGAATGGATTCTTTTTTGCTTTTTTGGGAATAGGTTTAGATGCAAATATTATCCTATTCCTTTCCCATTCTTCTCCTCTCTCCTCTAATAAAGCAGTGTTTGCAAAATAAAATTAAGTCGATTTTTAAACCAACAATTTAAATTAAATAAAGGCACAATTTGAATAATTAAGGCAGTGTAAAGCACAGAACACATCCCAGTTATCTGCTCAGCTCTGACTATGATTTATCAGGTGTCCCATAGCACAGAGGCCATGGCAGTGCAGCCAAGAATTATCAGGACTTTGGAGATGCACTTTCCCAGTCCAATTCTAAACACAATTCTAAGTTCTGCCAGATCTCAATATTTTATGACATTTTTTCTCTCATTTTAATCATCAAGCTGGTAAAATCAAAACACTTCAATTTTCTTTTTTTTTTTTAACAGACTTCTCTCTTGCTTTGTTCTTAGCTGGGAGCTGAAGTGATAAGTGCAGCTGGATCAGGATTTTTGCTGTTCAAAAGTACATTTTGACTTGCAGACATCAGTAATGCCATAAAAAGATTAACAGCACCATGGATAGGGCTTGAGGGAAATAAGCTGCAAACACAAAGTTACTGAGGACTCACGATTTAATTGAAAGTGACTTTCTTACAAAATGAATTAGTGACACTGTGTCCTGCAGCTCTGGGTCTCACAGCAACTTACCCAATTTTCACGGAAATAAAAGAAATTTGAGCAAAAATTATTTTTAAAAATACAGCTTCATGACTTTTATCAGTTATACAAGTGATTTTAAAGATGAAAAAGATCATTTAATCCATCTATGAGTCTCTGTTAAGAAACAAACTAATTAGTAAAGCCGTGTCTAATCAATACTTGTTTTCTCAGTGAGATGAGCCACACAGCACAGGGTTGCTTTTCCGGGCTGTTGAGAGCTGTGGAATTTCCTGGGAAAACCTCTCACACCTGGGCATGCCAAGGCTTTCTACCTTTGTCCTCAGTGGTGTGAAAGGCACCCCCACACATTCACAAACCAACGTGGCAGATGAGAAATTCTCATGAAAGGTGCTTGAGCAGGTTGAACAAGCTGAGCAAACCTCCTCCAGCTTCTCAACACAAAGGGCAAGTGCTTGGGCTGTCTGAAGTATCATCACCCACAAGTGGCACTCTCAGCCCTTGTGTCTCCCAAAGGCCACGTGCAAAGAACTGGAATTTCTGGGTGTTTTTTTTTTTCCCTTGGAGGTTGGCAGTGGGCTTGTGCTGTCAGATAAGCACGAGGGTGACTGCCATGGTTGAACAGTGTAGAGTGCAAAAAGTGTAAAAAGTGGCAGCTGTTTAATTTATTTATTTTACTCAGATGTAAATCATGACCTCCGAGCAAGGCACTCCGTATTCTGTGCTGAGATGTGCTCAGTTCCCTGGGAAATTGAGGGCCAGAAATCAGCCCAGCTCTTCTGAAATGCTCCCTTTGAAAGCAGAATAACACAGATGCTTCTAAGCCCTTTCATCTTCGGTGAAAGCTCTAAGTAATTGTCTCTTTTTTTTTTCTTCCCTCTGGACTGGTGACAGGGATTCAGTTCAGTAGAAGAATAATCTTCCCCAGGTCTTCAAAGACAACATGAGAAGTCCAGTGAAAAATCCCTAATCGGACCAGCTGATTACAGCAGAGGTCAATCAAACCACACAGCCTCTTTTTGAAGGGCTGGAAAGTTTCTAAGTCAGGTATTCTTTTATAAGCACAGCACTTCACTTTACTGCTCTGTTCCACTTTAATTGCCAGCATCAATCTTGACATGTTTTCTCTCCAGCCCTTGTCTACTTTAACAAGTCCTGCAGCTCTGGAGAGAGAAACTCTGTTGAGCAAAATAATTAGTGTCGAAGAGTCAGTGCTCACACTATGGGCTTTTCAGAAGGTTTTATTTGGAATTATCCCATCCTACTGCCCACTGGCATTTCACATGTTTGTCAGAAGTGCATCTTCCAGTTAATTTGCACCCAAAAGAAATTCAGCTGATTTATTCTGACGTGGCTGCATGATGTGAAAAGACAGCAGGGGAACCGTGGAGAATTGGGAGAGTCATTTTCAGAGTGCACTTCTGATCTGTAAGATAACATCTGCTTAAATTCTAGGCAGATAAAACCTGCCTTACACTTTTCAAAGTGTAACTGTTTTCCCCAAGACAATTCAGATCCACGGGATACAAGATCATCGTGACCAACTTGGCAGGAGAAAAGCAACTCACAGCAATGACTTTCTGCTACCAGAGAGAAAGTAAAAAGTCTGAAAACACAAAGAGAACGTTGGTTTTCCTCACTCACAGTTATCTTATCAAGTAAAAAAAGAAAGCAAAGGGCAACAGTATGGTCACTATTTTATTCTCTGATGGGAAGCTTGGTATAAGATTAAAATTCCCATTATTTTTATTGTTGTGCACCTCAGTCCAAGGAAGTCAGCACAGCTTCCAGGTGAAGGCCGGAATTTTCTTGAGTAATTTTGCAGAGCTGCTGCTTTTCAGTTACTGAACTGTGGGCCCCTTTTGTTGTCCCTGAAGCTCAGTGCTGCAAGGATTTTAATTTCTGAAATATGTTCCATTGGCAGAAGCACAAAGTCTGACTGCTTGTACACATCAAATGACACATTTAATTCATAAAGCTGCATTCATGAAATGTGCTTTACCCTTTGAAAAGGAGGATCAGCCTAAGAATTATCAAAGGAACTTCCAAGAACTTCCAAATGTAGGACTTCCAAGAGCTAGGATGGTCCCTGAAAGTTTTCCTTGAGGAATTACCTTGAGAGTGGTAGCACTGCCTCCTCATCAACAGGTTGTTTTTTGGTGGTGTTTTTTTTTGTTTGTTTTTTTTTTGTTTGTGTTTTTTTTTTTTTTTTTTTTTTTGGTTTTTTTTTTTTTTTTTTTTTTTGGTTTTTTTTTTTTTTTTTTTTTTTGGTTTTTTTTTTTTTTTTTTTTTTTGTTTTTTTTTTTTGGTTTGGTTTGTTTTTGGTTTGTTTTTTTTTTAATGTTCTTGAGATGAATGAAATTGTCTTCAGATCCTTGAGGTATTCAAGATCCAAGGGAACTGACCAGATGATGAGTTTCCCAGTAACATGGAATACTGGAATGTCCAGTTCAGCTCTGTCAAAAAAGGCCAACATCCCATGCTGCAGGGGCTCAGATGGTCAATATCCAATCTGAAGGAGGGGAGGTTTAGATTCTGTATGAAGAAATTCCTCTCTATGAGGGTAGGAAGGCCCTGGCACAGGTTTCCCAGAGAAGCTGTGGCTGCCCCTGGATCCCTGGAAGTGTCCAAGGCCAGGCTGGACAGAGCTTGGAGCACCCTGGGACAGTAGAAGGTGTCCTTGCCATGTCAGGGGTGGCACTGGATATCTCTAAGGTACCTTTCAACTCAAATCATTCTCTAATCCTACAATCTAGGCACTGTAGGGAGACAGATTTTCTTCCCAGCTGCCTTGCAACTGTGTCTGAAAAAAGAAAACTTTACATGTGCCTTTTGAAACATCTGAGGGGATGCAGAGAGTCTCATTGTGACGATGGGAGCACAAGTTAAGTTTTGTACTGGCTACACTCACCTCTGTCTATCAGAAGAAAGTCACATTTTCAAAATGTTGGAGCCTCCATGAAATTTTTAGCAGAGACAGTTCTGGGACAGTTTTCTGGAAGAGCCTTTGTCAGGCTTGTATCTCAGTTACACCAAAAACTTCCTCCTTGGCTGTGCCAAACCTTTCCTCACAGCGATCAGAGGCGTCACTTTCCTTTTTGCTTTGCTAACTATAATATCCAAACTGACACCATCTTCTCATCTTTTTGCATGATCCTTCTCATTCCATCAAGTATCAATCACTTGTCTCCTCCAGCATCAAGAAATAAGCACAGCAGAGGAGCCAAATGTAGTTTAAGTGGGAAGTTTTGTATAGACATAGGCAGAAAGAGAATGTCTGAAGAAAAAATTTAAAAATCTGAACTGATACCTCAGAGTCATTTAAACAAAAGCAAAGGACTTCAGCTGTAGAACCTTGATGTGATTTTTTCTCTCCACTCTAGGCACAGCCTCCTGGTTTTGCCTTGCACCTGACCTCTCTCTAGCAGGGTTGTAATCAAGTTCCCTGATCACTCTTAATGATTGTGTTTAATAATTGAGTATCAGCTGGCACCTATAATTAGCAAACAGGGGTTTGAAGTTATCTTCCAATAGAATCCTGAGTGCCCATTGCCTGGGGTTGTTCCAAACAAGTGCACTGACCATTCTGCCTCTTCTAAAGTTGCTCACAAACCTGCAGACGTGGTTCTTTCCTTTCCAATTCCCACCAAAATCCCCAGGAATGATAATCCCATGTGGCTACTGCCACCCATATCCCACCTGCAATGACAACCAGTGATTTTCTTCATTTTCCCTGTGCTCACCCACTCACCAGTGTCCCTCTTCTGTCTTTTTTTTATCCTCCCACACCCTTCCCAAGGGTAGAGCCTGTTTTTAATTCTGCGCTCACACAGCAGGATCACAACCCATGCTGAAGTTTCACAGGTATTGCAATAATCGATAACAACCACACCAAACATGGATTATTGGTGAATGGGTCAAGCAGTGCATGTCCTCACACTGATATTTTGCATATAAAGGAAAAGCTTAATGGAGTAGAAAACACATCCAGATTAACAGTGTCAAAACAAGTTAATGCTTCAGTGGGATCCAAACTCGTACCACGTTTGACTTTGAAAAGGTTAAATTTATTCTCTAACAACTATCAAGGCTTGCAGCAGTCCTCACACTGTCCCTGGGAACACATTGTCAATTTGCTGTTCTGACAGATGATCGTGAAGATGAGGAAATGATCCAGAAAAGTGGCATTGATTTTGAAGAGCAGAAAAATTTGCCAGTCATTGCTTGTTGCTAAGCTGCAACCAAAAAAAAAAAAAAAA
>VWZU01003040.1:293497-324597 GCA_013397095.1 Sterrhoptilus dennistouni | reverse complement strand
TGAAATGTGGTATTTACAGTGTTTGTGCAAGGCCCAGGGAATGATTTTGGATGGGACCTTAAATACCAGGAACCTCCTCTCTTGGTTTCACCAAAGGAGCTGTGTGATGTTTTCCTTTGGGCAATTGGTGCTTTTCACCTACAGGCTGTGATCCATTGATACAAATGCAGGGCAGATATCTTAGAGAAAGGGAAAACTGCATGACTTGAACAAGTCTGCAACTTAAACTGCAAGCAGGTGTTTGTCAGATCCTCCTCTTAGAAATCACATGCCATTTAGAGCATTAGATCTCAACTCCCAGCCTGGAATTTGTCAACTAGAGCTGGACAGTAGAGGTACATCCAGAATAAGCAAATTTTTTATGGCAAGCCTGTGCAAGGAACCAGCCTCATGATCTGTTCTTTCTTCCTTGCTCTAAATGTTACTCACCTATAACAAAACCCAGCTGATGACTTTTCCCCACACTCTACATGTGCTCTGAAAATCTGATGCAAGACACACAAATTTCTACACAGAAAATTTCCACTTGTTTTTTGTCCAGAAGAAGGAGAGAGCTGGCACTAAACTTTTAAAACCTTTCATAGAAAAATCCCTGGGTAGAAGCAGGGAAGATACCAGAGTAAATTGTGCACAGCTCCTTTATGCTTTATACCTTTTTTTCCAGCTCCTTTATACTTTACACCTTTTTACCCAGCTCTGCAGAGAGTGCCCAAGGCCAACAAGTGATTTACCAGTATAAGAACATTAATTACATGAATAATATGAATATTGTAATACGAATAAGCATACAAATCCACAGGTAGAAGCTGGGGTTGTTTTACAGACTACATGCAAACACCTTAATATATGTAATAAATACTCTTTGCCATGACTAATGGCTTGCAGAAGCAATTTGAAGCATAAAGCTCAAAACAATGACAGAAAGGCTTCCCTGCACCCCTTATTTCTTTCTTTTTCTTCACACTTCTCACCCCTAGTTTTACACACAGTATTTTTTTACAGAGGTCCATAATATCAGTAATATAAACAAAGTAAGGAGTGGAAAATGAAATACAAACCTGCCAGGTGATGAATTCATTCCTTAAGCACATCAGAGCTTGCACAGATTGCGAGATGACAAAGCATTATTTTCAGATGTCCTAACATTCAATCAAAAACTCTTTCCTTCCTAATTTCATTCCATGGTCTCGTTTTCCCACTCCTCTTCCAACACTGCCAGATTAGGGGCCACAATTAAAAACCTCCAATTCACAGATTTACTTCTTTTATAAGCCCCCACCTTTAACCAACAGGAGCTTTTATTATTTGCCAAAGGCCTAATTTAAAAATCACAAAATCAAAGAATTATTTGAGCTGCAAAAGACCACTAAGATGATCAAGTCCAACCATTAACCCAGAACTGACAAGGCCACCACTTTTAAAGTGCCAGACCTTTTAAATCTCTCCAGGGATGGTGATTCCACCACCTCCCTGGGCTGTACCAGTGCTTGACACCTCTTTTGGTGAGAAATTTTCCATTTCCTCTGGTTTTATCAGTGGGAGAAGAGACTAACCCCCACCTGGCTACCACCTCCTTTACAGGAGTTATAGAGAGTGATAAATAACATGGAGGAAGAGGACACAGACTCACACAAAAATTACAGACATAGTTTGATCTCCACACACTGTAGCAATGAGCAGACCTTAAAAGGGAAGCAATAGCAAAAAGAAAACAAAAATTTAACCCAAACCCAAAATGAAGCACTTCAGCTTGACAGAAATAAGAAAGCTCAAGTTCTGAAGGCAGAATTCCAACAGCATGGAAAAGATTATTTTTTCCTCATAAGAGGATAAAACCAAGCTACCTAAAGAAACAAGCCCAGAGCAAATATCATGTATTACCAACAGATTTAAAATCCTCTCTTCCTTTCCTCCCAGGCACCCTGTGTGTCAGCATGAGGCATTTTGCCGTCCAGCTGCATTGTGAGCAAGAATAAGGAGTTGGGAAGGGATTGTTGCCCTGAAATCAGCACTTTTGAGGTTGCACCTTGAAAACTGTTGATAGGGAAGGTGTGTGCTGATGTCTTTACAAACAATTCCATGGGTGAGGGGATGGGGTTAATGGCTTTGAAATGGGGCTTTGTTAATGTCTCTACCAACTTGGGGCAGCAGGTTTGTCACAGAGCCCAGTTTGACTCCTGAAATAGCCAAACGGGGCTGCACAAGCCTGAACTCCTGAACTTTGGGGTGAAATGACGGGTTCAGGGGGGAGATGTGGTGGGTGGTTGGGGAAGGCTGCACATTCCTGGTGCCTCGGCCAGTGGGGGAAGGAAGAGGGCAACAAGCAGAGTTTGGGATAAAAGGAGGCTGCGCCCTCCCAAACCTGGAGAGAGAAAACCCCATGGGGATGTGCCCCAGTGGCCTCTGTCCTTTTATCCAAAAGCTGTTGGACTCCTCTGTCTCCTTTATGGATACTGGCTTTTCCCAGTGGGATTTTCCATCCACTGTGATCAGTTTGGGTCCCTTTTGACAAGAAAGACATTGAGGGGCTGCAGTGAGTCCAGAGAAGGGAATGGAGCTGGGGAAGGGTCTGGAGCACCAGGAACAGCTGAGCGAGCTGGGAAAGGGTCTCAGCCTGGAGAAAAGGAGGCTCAGGGGGGACCTTGTGGCTCTGCACAATCCCCTGACAGGAGGGAGCAGCCAGTGGAGGTCGGGCTCTGCTCCCAGGGAACGAGGAGGAAATGACCTTAAGTTGCACCAGGGGAGGTTTAGTTTGGATATTAGGGAAAATTTCTTCTTGGAAAGAGTTGTCAAGCATTGGCACAGGCTGTCCAGGGAAGTGGTGGAAGTACTCACCATCCCTGGAAGAGCTCAAAGAATTGTGTAGATGTGGCACTTGGGAAGAGAGTTTAGTGGTGAATGTGGTGGTGCTGGTTAATGGTTGAACTCAAAGATCGTTGTGGTCTTTTCCCACCTTAATGATTCCGTGGTTCTGTAATTCTTTGTATCTATGAGCTGAGAGCAGATTTTTAGAGGGGGACGGAATGGGGCCCTCTACGACCTGCCCCACTCCCATCACCTGTTTTTCTCCTCCAGCCAAAGCAGGATTGTCCTTTTCTGCCTTTCCTCACTCCCTCCTGTCTCTCCACAAGAACTGCACAAGTCCAGCACAGAGACAGAGCAGGAGGGAGAGGTGATGAAGCAAGTCAAAGCTCTCAGTTGAGCTCAACAATAAAACTTCCATGAACTTGGAGCCAAACCTTTTGTTTTGCTTTGGAACCAGGGGCGGAAGAGGGACTGAACTCTCCCTCCCCGTTTTTATTGCTGCTCGGAGGTCCAGAAATGTCCACACATCAGTAGAGTTAAAAAGCGAGATTGTAAGAACCAGATGTTGGGATATTTTTGGACGCAATCATGGATCAGGCCACAGTGCTTAACAGCTCCTGTCCAAAGCTAATTTTTGAGGGAACTGAGCACATATCAAGCTCATGTTTGCTGGCTCTGTGCCGAGCTCTGCACAGTGCACATTTGAGAGCTTTTCTCAAATTGCTTTGGCTGGTTGGGTTTTCTTGGTTTAAATCCTCCTATTAAAGCTCATGGCAAATTACATTTTTACTGCAGAATTATACAAAAAAGCCTGCAAAGGAAATAATTTAGCTATCCAGGAGGTCGATTTCTCAGTTTTGTTCAGTGATTGGTTTTATTTTTCGCAGAGATTACTGCCAGCTTATTTTCTCTTGCTCACTCAGAAGTTTTTAAGATGTTTTCGCGTAGGGAGAACATTCTTGCTGTTATTTTTGCTTTCCTTTTTTTGAGATGAAAGCAACATAAATGACATAAACGTCTCCCTTGTTTCATTCATGAGAAATCACAGCAAATTCACCCATGGGATCCAGCTTTCTTGGCAACTCAAAAGTCACGTTGCCACATGGGGACAGATACACTAGGAGGAATTTTGCTCTTGATTTCTATTTTCTGAACCCTTTATAGCAAAAAAAAATTCCTGTCGTGGTTTGAAAGCAAAATGAGTGAGAAGCTCCAAGTCAGAAATACAATTTAATAAGAAGAAAGGAAAAAAAAGTAAAATAAAATAAATGCAATAATACAAAAGACCACTGACAGAGTCAGAATACAACCTGAGCAGGGTGGTGGAAGCAGCCCAGATGAGGTGCTCTTCCTGAAGCAGTGATCCTGTAGAAAGGTCTGGTAGCTCTGCTCCTCTGGGAATCCAGTGGGTAAGGGCTGCCTGTACTGTCCCAAATCCCAGATTATATCCAGGTGATAATGCTTGGCTCCTCCCNTTACCTGTGAGTCATGGGCAAGGCATTGATGGGCCATGAGCAGAAGAGCCCAAAGGAAGGGACCTGGGAAAACACTGCCCACCTGGTTCCAACAGCTCATGAAGATGGTGATAGAATAAATACTTTGTGTACATCCTACACTACAACTTAGGAGAATTCCTCAGGGGCTCCAAGGGTGTGGAAGATGGGGAGCTCACCTTGGCTTCAGTAAGAAGAATCAGACACATCTCTGCTTAGGAGAGGTAGGTTTGGAAAAGAGAGGAAAGAAGGAGAATCAAGGCCAGGTTGGACGAGGCTTGCAGCAGTCTGGGGTGGTGGGAGGTGCTCTTCCCAAGGAAGGGGGTTGGAACTGGGAGTTTAAAGTCTCTCCCAACCCAAACCATTCTAGGATTCTGTGACAGAACAAATTGCCCACAAATGGAACCAGTTCTTAGGGTCCAAGATACCTTGAGCGTTGCTGTGTGAAATCACTCTTCTGTAGAAGTCCTGACCCCTTTACCGCATCTTGAACCACTTGGAAAGGAACTGCTTTCTAAATAACCTGCCCTATTTATCTGCCTGGTTTTCAGTCCAGCAGCTCCCACATAAAATAATGAATAATAATAAAAAATTCAACAGTTGAGATTCCCAGACCTCAGCTATTATTGATTCTTGTCCTCCGTGGTCTCATATCTTCAGAAGATAAACTTTTTCATTTGAAGTTTCACTCTGTCCTTTTATCCTTTTTTTTTAATCTATTCTTTTTTAATTTTTTTCTCTCCACATGCTGCTTTAGTAAAATTCCTTTAGTAAATCATCCATCCTGTGAATGAAGGCTTGCTTTTCCCATGTCATGTTGAAGAGCTCTGACCCAGAAGAGCTGTCACGAACACTGAGGAGATGACTACAGGCTCCTGCCTGAGGATGATCAAACTGAATGGAAGATAATAGCTTCAGCATGTCAATCACTGAGCCATTAGGACACCAACTGTTGGACAGAAATGAATGAGCCAGGGTCTAATTTGACATGGATAGAACTGACAAATGTTGTGACCATGGTATCTTAGGGCTAAGGAAAATAAATATAACTTGATACAGGATTCTTTCTTTTCAATCCTTTTTAGTGCTTTTATTTGTAAAGTGACTTGAAAACTGATTTAAGAGCAGAATAACAAATTTTTGCAGAGAAATTCAAGATCAGACTGGGCCATTATAAACCCTACAAGGAGAGGTAGGTGATAGAAGACCTCATAAACTATTTAATTTCAAGCAGGTAGGTGTTTGCATTAAAGACCTGAGCATCTTTCACAGTCGAGGGAATGAGGCAGCTGTCTCTAAAGACAAATGCAGAGCATTTATATAAAGTGACAGCAACCCTGACCTAACCTCACCTGTCAATTCCCATCAGAAGATTCTCCTCATCCCCACTAATTGTCTTTCTCCAAATGTGTGAATCATGGCTCCTCATTGGTACCAGCTCCATCACCAGCCACATTCTTGCTACACTGAAACTAAAAACAAACTCCTACTAATTTTTTTCGTGAAATGACAATGAATCAATCAAGCAATAAATAAATACTTCTGTCCTTTCACCACAGAAGTAGTTTTCTCATGATCCAGGGTTTAATTGATGGGTTGGACTAGAGGCAGCAGCAGATCTGTGTGGGATTAGGGGTAGTTGGAAAGACTTTCCTTCCCCCTGGTCCTGAGGTGTTCTGGGAGCTCCACTGGGCTCTCTGAATGCAGAAGTCCTGAAGGTTGAAAGGATAGAAATTCCAACACCCTCTGAGACCTCCCCTGTATCCCAGATCAAACTAACACTGATGCTGTGCAGAGCTCTCAGCAATTTAGGTCAAAGCTTTTTTTTTAATCTCATCTCTCTCTTCAACTGGAAAGCACCAGGCAATAGATATGAATGAGTGAAACCCCACAAAAACCCCAAAGCTGCCCTAGGGGAGGATAAAGACCAGATTCTAAGCACCTCAGTCAGCAGAAAGAGGACAAACAAAACATTTGCTCCTGAAACAGATTATAAACACAGCTTTTGTACCAATGGGCTCCCGTTCAAAAACCCGAATGAATACCAGAACCTGCCCAAACCAGGGAAAACATCATTAAAGGATGTGAAATCTGTATCTAGGTGATAAATTAGTGACACAAAAGATTCCCCAGCCCTGAGTCTCCTGTGCTTTGAGGTCTCACACTGGATTTTGATAATAACTTCTGTATCTTCCCTGTGCACCAGTGCTCACAGACGTGTCAGATGGGCTCCCAAACATGTTGTGACTACAAGGATCTTTATTTTGGCAAGACGGGCCTGGGGAGGGGAGAAGATGCTGCTGGAAAGAGAAATCCAATCCGTTCTCCTGTCAATACGCTAATTAACAATTGGCAAGATTATGCTAAATACGACAGATCTTTAATTTTAAACAAGACGTTCTTCATTAAGCAGGCTAATCAAACATGAGCAGCACCAGGAGAGGAAGCACAGACGACCAAAGCAGCACAAGCATCTTCCTCTGCCCCTTTTTCTGTGCCAAGGCAATGACAATCTTCAGCCCTGGGGGGATGATGAATTTTCCTCTCCTTTCTCCAGATAACGGGGAAAAAAGGGTACAGGAGAACCAGGATAACCAAAGAAGGGAAAACACTTACCTAGATTTAGTGGGCAATTTACTGATTATGAAGAGACTTAAATTAAAAATGAAAAAAAATTAAAAATTAATTTTTTTAAGGCAGGGAAAAAAAGGTGGTTTTTTTAGTGTGCACAGAGTTTTGCAAAATCTCAAGCACAAAAATAATTTTTTACTCAATTTTTTCTCCTTCCAAATAGGAAAGGAAAAGAAAAAACTCATCCTGAAACTGAAAACTTTCCCTTCTAAGTTCAGTGCAACATAACATTTTAGGTTTCAAGTCCTTTCCATTTTTTTTTAAGTCTTAGAATGAATCAAGGAAAGTAGAAAAGGATTTGTCCAATCCAAATATTTTGATTAAAACATTTTTATTGTCTTTGTAGTTTTAGTAATGAGACTTCCAGATTCAAGGAAAACATTTCTTTGAAATAGCTAAATTACAGAGTTTTTGCTGCCTAGCCTCTCTGGGAAGCCTTTTTAACTCCTTGACTGTCCTCATGGGTGAAATATTTCTTTTTATACCAAATCAGAATCTTTCTTACTTTAACTCTTGACAATTTTATCTCATCCTTCAATCAGCACCATTGTTTTCATTGTTAATATTCATTTTTGCATCTTCTTGTATTTCACTTAGAATTTCCAGTGTCAAAGGACACAAATGATCAAGCCAGAACTGCACTGACATTAAATCCATTTGTGCATCAAGTGGAAAAAAAAATCCAAAAACCCAAAACAACAACAAACAAACAAAATAAATTTTAAAAAAAAGGAAAAAAAAAAACCCAAACAAAAACAAAAACAAAAACAAACAAGCCAGGACTTTTCAAAACTCAGCCATAAATGAGAAAAAACTTTATGCTGCACCTTACTTTCAAACCTCGGGAGAGGGAAAGAAAACCTGCAGCTGAGATTCTGTGTCTGAAGTTATCAAGAGGTGTGACTGAGATGTGTGAAGGTCACAGCTGGGAAGGGGAGCAATAGCAGGGATAATGCAGCTTATAAATCAGAAACCCAAACAATTACCAAGCTCCCCATCGAGCTCAATTCACTCTTGCATTGCCAGGCTTGGTAGTGGAGATGGGCAAAGCAAAGCTGGAAGACACATGGCCTTGCATCTTTCATTTATAAAATATGAACTCAGGGGGATCCCTGAAGGGATTTAGCTTCACTTCTGCCATGGAATTGTGGATGTTTGTTGGAAACTCTTCCCACCTCAGAGCCCTGCTCCCTCACATGTGCCATGGCTGATTTTTCTATTTCAGCACAAGTTTGCTAAGACCATGGTGGAGAAAGCAGGTAAACACCATTAATTTAGTGCCTGTGAGCACAAGAACAACCTTTTTTCATGCTTAAAGCCATAATGTGACAAAATGTTAACAGAGGTGCAAGCATGGATTCCCACCTGGTGTCTTTGTGAAGGGGAGTGTCATATCCAGAGAGGCACAGAGTGGACAGGTGATAACAACTCAGACTGGAACTCTATGGTCCTTCAGCTAATGCTCCAGGTCATCCAGCCCATCCTAAAGGTTCTTACACCTCCCTGGTTTCCAAAGAGCCTTGTGATACTTGACCTTGGAGTGACTTCAGGGATTCCATGGACATGGAGGTCTCTAGTGCTTCTGAGCATTCTGGCACCAAGTTCCTTATCTTTATGTGGCACTTTAAAATGTTTTTGTAGCCCCAAACCAGGGGTGAATCATCTTCCACTGAATGTTTCATTAAGGTAGTTTTACAGAGCTCAGCTGGAGGAGAATGAGCAAAAAGTAATCCTTAATTTAAGAATTTTCACTCCGAGCACAGCGACTCCCTGTTCAAGCCAAGATTTTCATATTCTGTTGTTAAATGCATGGCTTCAGAACCTGGCAGCAATTTGAGTTGCTGTTCTACACAAGTAGCCCTTAAATAATCTATCAAGACATTTGCACAGGTAGAATGAATGACAGGCTTTTTAAAAAAGGAACGGGGAGCTTTAAAAAGTCCTGATTACATTGTGCTCAGTATCAGCTTTACTCCCTTTGCTTTGTCTCTGTCCCATTCCATCACAAGTGAGCAAAACCCATTATTAATCCATCTCTTTGGAGCCAGTCCTTGTGTGTCTCTGTCCCCCATTTGATCAGCCATCTGGAAAATGACAGCTTCTTGACAGCTTTAAAACATTTTCCTTTTAGCTGCAGCTTTGTTCACATGCAGAGAGCACATTTGACATGATGAGGGCTTTAGGAGAAGGCTTGGGTAGCAAGTAGGGAGAAAGAACATATGCACAGTGATTTGGAAATATAACAAACCAAACCCCAAAACCTCACAATAAAACCCAAAGCAAACAAACCAAAAGTGAAACCAAAAGAAACCCCCAAACAAACAAACAGACAAACAAACAAAAAACCCCAACCAAACCAAATCAAAACCAAAAGAAACTCCAAATCAAACAAACCAAAACCGACCCCAAAACGAACAAAACCAAAACCAAAGCAAAACTCCAAAAAAAAAAATCAAAACCCCAAAAAAATCCCAAAACAAAACAACAAAAACCCCCTAAAACAAAACAAAAAACAGCCCAAACCAAACAAAACCACACAGAAACAAAAAAATCCCCAAGTCATCAAACAACAAGCCAAAAAAGGGATTATTTCCAGTTCCATGACAGTTGTCAACTCAGGTAGCTCAACCTTGTTTGCCAACTCCCATCAACACATACCTTGGGACAAGTGGAGCACTAAAATGTGGGATAAAATGTGAGATAAAAGCACTGGAACTGGTCATATGGAAGTTTATATAAATATTAATTTCTGGGACAGAGGGAACTAAGGCAGAAGGAGTTTGTTTCTGTCATTTACCAGTGGTTACTTGAATAGCTTCTAGTTAATGCTGTGATTTATCCAAGAGAAAGTCTTATCTGCAGATAATTGCTTAAGTGATAACAGAAGCCAAATGAGAAAAGACTCTTTTAACTGAAAGGAGAATGAAATTTTATATTACAGCTCCATGTAGGAAGAAGGAACATCGCAGTATTGTTCTTTTCTTGGAACGTGACATTTTGGATGACTTGAGAGAAAGAAATTTAGAGTGGGCTTGTCTTTGAACAACAACAATAATTTTGTGGTGTCGTACAAAAATAAAAGATAAGCTGAAAATTCACCGATGGAAAAAACCTCCTGCAATATTTCAGGATATCCATCCCTGACAAAAGTAGAGTTATTGGATTATTTTTTATTTATTATGCAGTTTACCTCACATACAAGTTGTACAAAGCTTTATTTAAAACACAACACCTCTATGAAATCAAAGCTCTGACAGCAAGAATCATAATTTCATACTTAAAAAAAAAATCCTACAGATTTCAGTATTATTTGCATGCTAATAAAAAAATTTCCTTCTTACTGTTAAGTCTAAAGGTGAGAACACCAGGAAAAACAAATTGAAAAGCAAAACAATTGAGCTTGTGTTCATCTCATCTTTCCTGAAGAATCAGCACAGCGGATCCCCTCTGAAGCCAGGGAAAAGAAGACAGAGGGAAAGAAAAAGAAAGATAGGAATGTTTTTACCCATTGTCTATAGCAGGAGGGCAATTTGATGATGAGAATTCTAACTTAGACTTCAGCTGAATGCCTGGAGTTTGCTGGGATTTATCTAAAATTAGGTGCTTCTGTCCAAATGGGGAGGAAGACGCGGCAGATGGGAAGGGAAACGGGAGGGTGTTTTGGCAAGGCACTCGTGTCGTGCTTCATGGGAGAAACGTATTTTGAGAAGGGACAAAAATGTCCACACAGAGAATTCCAGGCATGTGGAAGAGACTACGTGTGAGACTGCACAGAGCCTCAGAGGAGAGGCAGACACAGCAAGGATCACGTTATGCTTGCATGGAGAGTGCCCTACTATGGAAAACGCTTTGGAAATATGACCCAGAAGATTACAAGCTCTCAGAAGCAAAAATAAGGCATGTTAACATGACTTCTTTTTTTATTTTCTCATTGTTTATGAGGTCATGCAAGGGTGAGATTTCGGTATCTGGCTGTGTTTGCGTTACTGGTTAAAACATAAAAGGTTTGGGGTGATGTGTGGGAAGAAGATTTTGTGAAGAGGGCTCTGGGGATCATTGTTTAGAAGTGCCGTAAAATGTAAGAAATTGCCATTTTTTAGAAAGCATGGAACACCAGTGTAATAAGTGCACAGAGAACCGTAGAATTATAAAATCACAGACTGGTTTGGATTGAATGGGACCTTAAATCTCATCCAGTTCTACCCCCTGCCATGGGCAGGGACACCTTCCATGAGACCAGGTTGCTCCAAGCCCCATCCAACCTGGCCTTGGACATTTCCAAGGATCCAGGGGCACCCACAGCACCTCTGGGCACCTTGTGCCAGGGCCTCCCCATCCTCTGAGTAAAGAATTCCTCCCTAACAGGTGATTTAAACCTGCCCTCTACCAGTTTAAAACAAGAGGAAGTCAATTTCCCTCCTTTTTATGACCCCTTTAAGGCACTGGAAACATCCCTGGAAACATTCAAAGTCGGGTTGGATTGGGCTCTCAGCAGTCTCAGTGGTTGAAGATGTCTCTGCTCATTGCAGGGGGTTGGACTAGATGGTGCTTGAAGGTCTGTAGACAACAAGGATGATCTCAGAAGGATGTTGGGACATCAGGTGGCTCTTTTAAATGCTATTTATTGCATACATGGTGTAACAGCAGTCCTGGGTGCCAGAGCCAAGCCTATAGCTGTCAGCATCAGCTTACAGGCAATACCTGAAGCCACTTTAGTTTTGGTTACAATGAATTACATATTTTCCTTTACAGAGCATCTTAATACACAGAACCAATCAGCATCATACACAATACCTTTACCATACCTTCTAACCTATCCTAGCTATTATCATTACCATACAATAATTAGTACTACCCAATCACAAAAGTTAATATGTTACAGTTTAAGCTTAAAGTTGTTTTTCTGTTTTCTTGAAGTGGAGAATTCCTAAATCTTTTCTCTGCTTGCTACCCCAGCATGTCTGTTTACCTATGATATCTCCTGCTTTTCTTGGGAATTGTCTTGGTAAAAACATCTTTCTTTGTTTGTGGTCAAATATACCTTTGCTCTAGCCGAAAAATCTCCTTTCAGTTCAACCTAACCTTTGTGTCCTTAGGTTATCCACTAACTGTTACTTCAGCAGTTTCTAGCTTGAAGCTTCTTTTATTCATCTATATCAGAACTAGCTTTCATTTCTAGAGCCTTCTGCTGGGCATTCATTTTGGTAAAACTTTCCTGTTAAACTTCCATCCTCTCCAACAAAGGTCCTAAACTGCTTCAGGATGTTTTGAAGGCTCATTTTGAGCACACCTTTGAGCACAGGTAAGAGAGCCCCATTTGGGATGCCCTGTGTTAATTAATGATGGGTTTAATTAATGATGTGTTTACATCAGCACACAGCAAGAACTAGCAGGGAACAGGGATGCTGGAGGGAAACCTCCCAGGGAGTGCTGCAAGCACCCAAAGGGAAACGCTTGGATGCAGCAGCTATTGGTGATAAGGAAAAGAAAGAATTGTATCACAGTTTTTAAGGCACATTTTCATCTTGGGGAAGGTGGACTTAAGCTTTGCAATGTATTCCATTCTTAGGGGTTTACACCTCAGCTCAGCTGAATATTATTTTTTATTAAAGCGCTGCCCCAAAATGCCAATAAATCCCTGTTATTTGAGTTCAGCTTATCCACTAGTGTTGACTTTGGCCTTTAAATATTCCCTTGAATATGTTTTTGGGGAACATGCTGTCTTAGAGTGCATACCTGGGTCACAGCCTCTCCTCTGATCCTCTAAGCCTGGCTCAAAATCCAACTCAAAAAACACTTCTCATCATTTTGGGGAGTCAAAGCAGCCACATTTCTCAAAGTTTGCTTGTCAAAAATTATCCCCACACACTCATTTGGTATTTTCAAGCAAAAATAATATAGTCACAGGTTAGTTCACAGTATTTTAGGCCAGCATTTTTATTTAAGCCCAGCCTGAGATAAAGAGAAAAGCACAGCATGGCATCAGCAATAGCAGTAAGCAGATGATGGGTAGGAAAAGGAGACATTTGTCTGCTTGAAAAATAAGTTTATTTGAGATACATTGCAAAGGGAAAGAGAACAGAAATAAAACCTAAAGAGGAAAAAGGAAGATAATTTTTTATTTAGCAGCCTGAATCTACATAGGAGTTTAAAGTTTAAAATCGAGCAGGCAACTCAATTATTACTCTATAAAGAGCTAAAAAGAGAGGTATATTGAGCTGCTATTTTAAGTTAGAGCTTTTATGTGATGCTAAGAGGCCCCATATTCTATTTATTTCAGTTGGATTCACTCTGTATTTCCTTTAACATGGTAGAAAACTCTGTCAGACACTCAATCTAAAGAGCTGCATTTCCTTTCAAGAGAAATCACCACCATCTGAGCAGATGTAACAACCCATTTCTTTGTGCTCATCAGTAATATCAGCTGCTCCTTTTCTCCCACAAAAAGAGGATGGGGAAGAACAGCAGTGCTGAGAAGTCAGGAAATATATAAATTCCAGCAGAAATTTGTGTTTCTGTCCCCCTTAAACAGAGGGCACTGAGGCTGTGTATTAGAGGCTGCTCCTAATTGCCAGGTATTTGTTGTTCCTCTCCTATCCAACCCTGAACCAGCTGTAAAGTGTAATAGCAGTATTTTCTCTAGTGTAATATATATTTTGAGAAAAATAAAAAAGATGTTGGGTGCTTGGACATTTCAGACAACATGGCCCCAAGCCATGGTTTAAAAAAACAACAGACTTTTACAGGAATGTATTTCTGGAGAAGGAGGCAGTTTAGCATCTTCTTCTCTTAAATTGTCGTTATGTGGAGAAGTCCAGAAATTAAATAAAATGTGAATGAGGTTGTGAAATTTTCCTTCTGCTGTCAGAACACAGCCTTGGGCTAGAACTGACCCAGAGGTCCTTTCCTAGCCAGATACCTCGTTGTTTCCATGGCTTTAGAAAGGGAATTTAACTGCTAGTGGCCGGTGAGGAATCTGCCATTTCTGAGGTAGCTCTTGCAGGTGAACGTGGCGTCATCCCCATTTCTCAGATCTATCACACACCCCAAATATTGCCACATTCCAGGTCCCAGCTGAGAGCCAGGGAAGTCAGAGGTAGGAATGCACCCTACACCCGAGCAGGTGTTTCCAGGTAAGGAAAAGGGGTCCCAGTTTTACCCCTGACGTTTTAAGGAGGAGCACCAGAACTTTCTGTTCTTCCCTTATCGAAAGTGGTCCAACACCAGCACAGGCGCACTGGTTGGGCTTTGGAAATGTTTCTCAAAACTTGTAGCTGTTTCTATTGGCAGCAAGCAAAATTATTCATCCTTAATTGTTCTATACTTAAGAAGGAGCACAGAGGTGCTCAAGTGCTTTTTTGGGCTGCCTTAGCCAGTGCACGAGTCCTCTCTACACTGTGTTCAACTTATATTTCTTTTGTTTGATACTGTTTGTTATTTTTGTCATTATTAAAACCGTTTCTTTTACAAAGCACGTCTCACTATTATTTTAAGCCATTTCTCTGTGAGGGCTGGCCCCTCAGAGGCGATGGACTTTTGTGGGGTTTATCACACCTGACCCCACACAAGATTCCATCAGTCAGGACACCTGAGACAACACTGACATCCAGCACAACAGGGTGCAGCAAAACCTTCCCACCAGATCATCCAAAGCCTCACTGAGTGAATAGGGAGGTAGGACCTGGTTTCTTGGGGCTGCAGGGATTCAAATTGTCCATCAGTGATTATCATGATTATTTATTAGTTAGTAGCTTCTATTTCACTTTCAAATAGCCCTGAATGGGGGTTTACCCAGTAACTGAGTATACACGATCCACAGAGAGAGGAAATGATCTTCACTTAACCTGAAGGTCTTAAACCTGCACCAGGATTTAATCTGAGCCATAACTTTGCTCAGCCGTGGGTTTCAGCTGCGGATTTTTTACTCCATACTGATCAATGTAATGAGGAACCTAATTTCATTTGCATTCTCCTGGGTAAATGCTGCCTCAGAAGGAAGCTTTCACTTCCAGCAGTGATCTTTTCAAGCCCTCCAGGTAGATGTAGGATAAGGTGGAGCTTAGATAATGTTTAATAGAAAAGTCAAATCACTGGCAAGGTATCAAAGCAGCACCTGCCTTTGTTAAAATCAACCTTGACAAATGCTTTAAAGTTGTTCCTTTCATTCCCATGCAGTGACAGGCTGACAACATCCCCAGCCATAAAGAGCAGAAAATCTCCCAGCAGATCTTCAGTCCCACACTCAGCCAAAGGGTTCATATTTTCTATTCTCCACGGCTCTGGGGTTCTATTCTGACACACACTATTGATGTTTTCAGCCAAGCCAAGTAATTGCTCCTGAATCCACGGGGGTCCTCCCTTCTCAGGCTGTCTCAATTCACTCAGGTTAGCTCAGTTTAGCTGCTGGGGTCAGGCTGTTTCTGCAGACAAAGAACAGGTGAGCTGAGGGCATGAGCACTTTCTCTTTGTTGGAGGAGTTGCTGCTTTTTTCGTTCCAAGCATTTTTCATACTCTGTGCCCTTTCTGAATCCTCACGTAGTTTGGCTGGGGACTGATTTTCAATCTTCCTCTCAAATTAAATAAGTATTGCTATAAATAAGGACCCGAGTGCCATCCCTGTTTGGTTGTTTATGACCTCCCACTCTAGGGGAGTTTCTCAAAATGTTTTCCCTCTTTCTTGTGGAGTCCAGTCCTCTGTGCCTCCATGACTCCTTTCTCAGTGTGTTTTACTCAGGAAACAGAAACTCTGAAAACATTTTATTTCTCTTCTTTATATTTGCTTCATGCCTTGAAGTTTCTTATCAGGAGGAGGATGAGATGTGGCAGCAGGCCTTGTTTTGGTGTCTTTCTCTTCCCTGCCAACTTAGATGTTCATGTGGAGGGTCCATATTGTCCAGAGGACTCAGCTCTTCCAGGACCTCCTTTTTGCAAGCATAGGATTCACCTAGAGAGGGATAAGAGTTAGATAAACCCTCCCAACCCTCTCCTTACAGTTTTCTGAGTTAGTAAATGTTGCTGAACTCACTCAACATTTTGTTTGTACTTTTTAAGGTTTCTAGTCTGGTAATTTTATAAAAGGGATGTAAAGGGCAGATATAGAGAACTTGGGGAGACACCTGGAATTCAGAAAGTTGCAAGAGATTTACGCTCTTGGTAAACTTTCTTTCACAGAATCACAGAAACATGGAATTGTTTGGGGTGGAAGGGACCTTAAAGCTCATCTCATTCCACCCCCTGCCATTTCCAGGGACACCTTACACTATCCCAGGTTGCTCCAAACCCTGTCCAACCTGGCCTTGGACACTTCCAGAGATCCAGGGGCAGCCACAGCTTCTCTGGGCCAGGGCCTCACCACCTTCACAGGGAAGAATTTTTTCCTGATATCAAATCCTAAACCAACTCTCTTTCACGCTGCCTTTTTTTTTCTTTTTCTATTTTATCATTCAAGGCTCATGGTGTTTTTGGCCAACTTTTAAATGATCATCTTTAGTTATTTCACTGATGGATCTTTTTCCGCAAAAAAAACCTGCAAAACTGCAAGGTTGTCCTTTTACAAGTGCTCACCCAAAGGTTTGATTCACCCAGTTCAGCTCGTTCTCACTCCCTTCACAAGCGTTTTAATGAGGCAGTGGCAGGGAAAACTGCTTACATAACGAATTGTATAACAAATCTTATCTTTGCCTCAGAAAAGTTGGGTCACAGCAACCATCTGGGAAATAAAAGCCTGAATCATCTGCCATGCATACACACACACACATATATATATATATTTATATATATAAAAATATATGTGTGTGCATATTCGACTCTTACATGAATCACACCCCAAGCTCTACTAAAAATGCCACGCCAGCTGAAATCTTCCTCCAAAGCTGTTATTTCTGAATGAAAGCTGGCCCCCTTCAATGGATGATGCATTTGAGCCACTATAGATATGCAAAGACATGTTTTTTTTGCTCTGTGGAGAATCTTTCAGTGTTCAGCAAAGCTTTAACTACTCATCCCCTATGCTGCTTCAGCACATGACTCAGAGTAGGTGTCACCAGGAACAGTGGAAGGGAAAATGGGGCTGGAAACTGTTATTTTGATGAAGAGAGATTCCTGCCTGTTCTCTGCTGGATGTGGGAGAGATCTGTGATGTCGTTAAGCTTTGGAGGGCAGGACACAATGCACCAAAATGTGACAATTATAAATTCTGTCACTGCCACCGCTCATAATTTCTCAGGACTTTGAGACAAACAGTCATCTCCCAGACAAAAACAAGGTGTTAATGCTTCCTCAAACAGAGAAGTCTTGGCTAAATCATGTTCCAACTGAGGCCTTAAGTTTGAGCTTTCTTGTTTTTCAGACTCTGTGGTGGCCAGGGGTGCAGCTCTGAGCTCACAGTCAGTGTCACTCAGCTCTCTGCACACAGCAGGGACACAAAACAAACCCTTGTCCCGCTGCACACCAAGGACAACTGGCACAAGTGTTCAGGCCCAAAAGCACAAACAACGGTGGCTGAAGGGAGAAAACAAGAAGGATGGGACTGCATCACCTGCAGCTGGGATTGGACAATTCAACCCCAAGATGCAAAAGGAGCAAAACTTATCAAAGTGTGAGACCTCGTGACTGTTTGTCCATTTTGTGACCATTTTGGGTCCACCTTGTGTGTAGCCCTGGCCAGGCTCTTGTCCTGCCCAAGGTGTGTCCTTAAAAGCCTTTTAATAAATATCTCCTTTATTCTCCAGCTCTGTCCAGTCTCTGTTCCAGCTCAGCCTTCCCCAAGGCACCACAATTATAGCCCAGGAGGTTCCTTTTGGGTTAAAGTGATGTGTAACTCAAGCTGCTTTTATGGGTGCAAGATGTGTGCACCACCAGATTGCCCATCAAAACATATTTTAACATGACCCAGGTGTGGGTACACACTTGTATTCCTTTCAAATTAATCAAAAAACCCTCCTATGATTTAGTATTTATAGCAACTACTGTCTTAAAAACTGAATGGTGCCTGCTGAAGAGTACAGATGGTATTTGAGTTGATCTCGAGACTGTCAGGACATGTTGCCCTGTCATTTTCATTGTTCTTTTTTTTTGGAATAAATTTGAAGGGAATATCTGTATAAGTTGATATTCTTGCTCTGTGAAGTTATGGTTGTTTTTAATCTGGTGTTAAGATGCCTCTCCTCAGATTTCCTGTTAAATGGAACTGTGGCCTAAGGGTGTAAATGATAAAGTATCATTTGCATTACAAACCTTACACGCAGTGTACAATATTTCATGTACTTAATTAATATAATATTGAATAACTACCTTACATGAGTAGAAAAAGATAATATCAGTAATATGGAGACATGAAATATCGTGAATATCAAAAACCACCTGGAACTGCCAATAAAAGCATGATCAGAGGTGAATCAGGAAATGACAACTTTCTCTACAATGAATGCAGATATGTTGATAAAAGATTTTTCAAGGAAAATGTGAATATCTGTGTAAAATTGTGAATTATCAGTTTAGAGCTTTCTTCATCTACAGTTTGTGTCAATATAAACATTTCTTCTGAGGGCAACATGAGAGGGATCAAAGCATTTGTTTGCACAACCCTTTCTTGGGAAAATTGTCATATTTTCCTTACGTGATTCATTTTCACTTTATGGAAACTCTTACCCTTTGTGCTCTGTTCACTATGGATTCTTACATACCAAAAGCTTGGGACAAACAACTGTTAAAAGGGCTGTCAGAGAAAATAATTATTGCTGAATTAGAGGGGAGGACATTATTTGGTTATAAAATTACACAAAATTTGGAAAGTGACAATAGGAATAAATAACTATTTTTCCCAAATGATGACGTTGGCAGTGGGATCCTTCTGAGTGCTCTGCCATAACCTGGGATGGTCAAAATATTTATAACTGATTTAGAACAGCAAAGGGTGAATGGTGCTGTGACATTTTGCTGATGACAGAATTTGATTAAGTAAAGAACAAATACTGCTGGGGGGATTAGAGAAAGGCATTTTGATACCAGCTGGCTTTTGATTGAGTAGGAGATGACAAAAATACAGCACAAATAAAAACCTCTGAAATCAAAATTTGATAATTATAAGGGAAATAATGGAGAACAAAATGAAAGTATCAGCATGGTGCTTATTCATGGGCCTTGAGATGTTAAGTTCTGATTTTTCACCTCCATGATTCGTGCTTTATAAAGAGCAAGAATACAGGGTAACACCATAATAAGGAAATCCTTGATTAACTTCGCGAGGAATGAAAACTATTTACAATTACCTCCTTGGGCCACATAAAATGTGCAAAATTATTTATTTCTGTTTCAATGCATAATCCTGTGAAGAAAGTGAAAGTTTTAAATCAATGTGGGTTTATTAAATAACTTCATGTTTCCTTCAGCATTAATAATGTAAAATGCATAGATGATTTTATCACTGCAGATTCATAAAAGATATTACATATGTCATCGTGTACTTAACTGTAACCTCCTTACAAAGGAAAGAGCCTAACACCCAAAATATCTTTTCCAAGCATTGCTATCTTTTGCATTTTTGGCAATATTCCCAGCAAAAAATAGCGAGTTGGAAGAACCTGGATATAATACCCCAAAATGATTGCCTGGAGTTCTACCAAGTTTTCTCTCATTAGCAATAAGCTCAGTGGCTTTAGCCAACAAGAAAAAAAAATCAAAATCTGCTGTTAAAAAGATTTTGAAAAGTCCTGGGCAATGGTAAATGAGTGGTTGCTGCTCTAGGTGGAGAAGGTAGAAAATCTCCTAGGATTTGTTTTAGTTAATGACCTATTGTCTAAGCAAAGCCATCAGTACAGAAATTAGCATCAAGGTCAACTAAATTTGTCTCCTATGATTGAAATATTGGGTGTTTTGCATTGATGCACAAGTGCATCCTGTTCCAGACAGGAAGAAAATGAAGAAACAGGCTGGGAGAGCTGGGGGTGTTCACCTGGAGAGGAGAAGCCTCCAAAGACACCTCAGAGCCCCTTTCAGGACCTGAAGGGGCTCCAGGAAAGCTGGAGAAGGACTGGGGACAAGGGATGGAGGGACAGAACAAGGGGAAATGGCTTCAAACTGAAGAGGGGAACTTGGTTCAGAGTTTAGGAAGAAATTCTTCCCTGTGAGGATGGGGAGGCCCTGGCACAGGGTGCCCAGAGCAGCTGTGGCTGCCCCTGGATCCCTGGAAGTGTCCAAGGCCAGGTTGGATAGGGCTTGGAGCAACCTGGGACAGTAGAAGGTTTCCCTGCCATGGCAGAGGATGGAATGGGATGATCTTCGAGATCTCTTCCAACTCAAACCATTCCACAATTCTATGAAGAATCAGCTCCTCATAAGCTACTTAGAAACATTTTCTGTGCCCTAATTCATTAGAACATATATGACTTCTACATGATTGAATTTTTGCAAGATACAGTAAAAAACTCTCATCCTTAGGCATGATGTAAGAACTTGCCATTTGAAGGGGAGACTGTACAGGCAAAACCTTTTGAAACTGAAAATGGATTGTGATATTGGGATTCCTGTTTGGGATTCCATGGGGTTTCAGTTGGGATCACTCCAAACCAAAATGGACAGATATTCCTTTTCTCCTGGTACAGAAATGGATGAGAGGAAATGTAGAGATGAAGAGATTTTTTTTCCCCCCATTAAGGAGTTGGGATTATATTGTTTTTCACTTTGGTTTTCTACTCTTTCAGTCCTTAAAATGCAAATGTCAGAAACATCATCACTGGGGCATATGACATGGGAAAAAGATTGACTTACAGCCAGGCAAGGGTCCAGCTCCCCAGTAGCATTCTGCCAAGTATGTGCACTTTAATTTAAAGGATTTTCTTCTTCTCCTCAGTAGAACTGGGATATTTTTGACTCCCATTTAATTGCTATTCAGGCTGCATTTCATATGTATACATACAAAAGGTATGCAGAAAATAAAAAATAATTATTATTTTTAAAAATTAGACATTTAAAAATAATAATTTAAAAATATTTTAAAATATTTAAAAATAGCAGCAGTTTTGAAGTGACTTCTACTGAAATTTTCTTATGTAACCAAACCTTTTTTCACTCCATCCTTTTTACCACTGCTGAAACCTCAGAGGAACAAGTCCCTGGGCAGCATATTCCCAGACCTCACCATCAAAGCCAGCCCCACACCACGTAGCAGGATGTCTCAACACACGCTCCAGCAGGCAGGAGGCCATGGAACACTCCTACACGTGAGGAAAAAAAAAAGTTAACTTTGTCCAGCCTGGAAATGGTGCACACAATGGTTATTTACAGAGTGTGGGATTTATTGACAGTGTTTAGCAAGTGGTTTGCCTTCAGCATGTAATGATCATAGAATGGTACTGTAAAGATATAACCTCTAATTATTTAAAACACTAGCAGCCCTATTTATTTACTTTCAACAGTGAAGATACTGAAGTTGGAGTCCGGGGCCTTTCAGAGTTGCCATGGCAACTGGACACTTTGATGGGTGATTATAGTGGTACCATTTTGGCATCAGGCATGAACTTGGATTGCTATGGAAACGTCACAGCCATAAACTTCTATTTCATTCAGCTCATACTTTGTTCCTGAGGAGCCTCTTTGCTTGCTGCTTGTGAGGAAGCTGAGAACTGTGTCAGCTGCATCAGAGAGGAGCTGTTAGGAGCAACACGAAATGGGCTTTCCCAGCCTAAAGAATACTTCACATCAAGGGACGATTCACTCAGTGCTCTCATTATCCTTGGGAAGGAGCTGAGCTTCTTGGCTGATGTAAATGGAGGTGGCTCCATTAAGGGCAGCAAAGTCTCTTGAATCCAAATTGGGCACCAGGGAAAACCCCACGTTTCTCTGGCTGAATATGCATTGCTGGAGGTGGAGAATCCCCCTTGTCTAGTTTGGCATTCAAATGGTGAAAGACGAGGAAATGGTACGGATGGCAGAGATCAGAGGAAGAGAGGAATATTCAAAAACAAAAAAGCAAATAAACAACATTAAAAAAAAAAAAGCCTGGAAAAACATGTTTACCAGACAGTTTAGCTTTTTGAAATTCACATCAGCTTGGAGATAAAAAACAAATTTGTCAATATTTATGGAGTTTTAGCATGAAAAAATTTATGCAGGTTTCTCCAGGTACAATGACAGTAGATTCACCTGAGCTGTAACTGTGGGAATAGTAGAAATGTTCTGAAAGGCAGTTACTTCTTATAGGCAATATGGAACTGAAGGCTTTTTGTGATTCATACAGAACAAGCAAAAGGATAAATTTCTTCATATAATTTCTTGTTAAACCCTTATTCTTCACCAGAGGATGTTCCAGAGGCCAAACACTGGCATGTACAGAAAACTCTGAAGAAATTTAATAGGACAAAATCCATTGAAGATTATTATGACAAAGGAATATAATGAGGAATATAATGACAAAATTTTCTTTCAGGAAAGTCTCCAAACTAGAATTCACTGGAGGTTGGGAAAACACAGGGTGATATCACTGCACAGCTGAACTTCTCCTAAACTCTTCCATGAACAAGCACCAGTACAAATGGGATGCTGATCTTGGTGAGATTGGGTCTGGTTGCTTGTGGCCATCCTCATGCTCTTAGACTCACTAGCCTTTGAAAGGGTAAAGAGATAAATAAAGATGTCTTCAAAAAATCACAGCATGGTTTGGAGGGACCCAAAGTCTCAAAAGTCAATCTCATCCCAACTCCCCTACCATGGACAAGGACACATTTCACAAGAGGAGTTTGCTCAGAGTTCTATCCAACCTGGCCTTGCACACTTTCAGGGATGGGAACATCCAGGACTTCTCAGAGTAACCTGTTCCAGTGCTTCATCATTCTCATGGTAAAAAAAAAATAAATTAAAAAATCCCCATTATGTCATATGTAAACCTGCCTTATTTCAGTTTAAAATCATTTCTCCTTGTCCTGTCACTGTGGGCCTTGGAAAAAAAAAAAACAACAGCTAAACAAAACTCTGTCTTCTTTATAAGCTCCCTTTCATTTACCGAATATCTGGAATAAAGTTTCCCCAGAGTCTTCCTTCATTAAGGATGAACAATTCTTTGTCTCTCATCATAGCAGAGGTGCTCAAGTCCTCTGAGCATCTTGGTGGCCCATTTCAGGATCTGCTCAGACAGTTGCATGTTTTTCTTGTACTGGGGACCCCAGAACTGGAGGTGGAGTCAGCATCTAGAATTTGGTGCTTAATGAAGAAGGCATTTATCCACTGTGAGGCACAGGTGACAATCTGTAACTCCTGGAGGTGCCACATCTCACAACCAGCCCTACTCCTTCTGACATCTGTCCTGCTGCATTAAGTAAATGCACTGACATACTGATTTTACTAAAAAAATTCAAGCACAAAAAAATGATGAGCTGGAATAATTATGATGCTTAAAATTCTGCTCAGACTTTCTTAATTTATTACATTGATTTCAGCTTGCGCTGCTCAGAAAAACTGTCTAAAATCATCAGCAAAGAGCAGGACTTTCTGTGAGTTGCAAAAGAGAAAAACATGTGATAATATGTGATAACAGGCTTAATAATATTACTCATCTGTATCTCAGTGTGGTTATTTCTAGAACTGAACTCACCTCTCCCTGGTGCAGGTATGTGAATAAATTTTACCTCTATATAAATAAATAAAGAGATAGTAGCACTGTGTGGGCTGCAGTAAAGGATTATTCATCTACCACACTTGGTCTGCCAGATGCTTCAGAGTATTAGATCCACCTGTGTATTTTAACATCCAAAACTTTAATGTTTACACGGCAACAGGATTTAATCTGTTCTGGTCAGCTCATACTCCAGAGTCCAACACCAACATCTAAAGTGATCTGGAGATATGAAACTGCTTGTAAGTGTTAAAGGTCATCACTATAACCTGAAATGTGCTGGGCTGAAATCTTTAGTGTGGGGATATTGAGAGAGATGGGACCACTGGGAGATGTTTTAAAACATGATTTATTGCTTTTATCTTCTACAATCCCATAGAAGGGTGAGGACATCTTCACCACATAAGTCAGAAGTCCATGGTCAATGGTAGTCAGTGGTGGCAAGATCTATAACTACAAGGCCTTTTAAAGATTTATTAGCCAATAAACTACTGCCACAAAGTTTGTTTCTACTTTCACACCAACACTTAAATAATTTGTATCAACTGCCTTTGCCCCAGTGTGGGCTTTCTTAACCAATCATATAATAACGCACAAACCTACAGTAAACCTTAAAATTTTTTACTATTTCTGTATCTACTTCTATATCTACACTTTAAAGCTTTAAAACTTTTCACTACCTAGCTTAACATGATTCTGCTTAAACTAAAAACCCACATTCTTGCTTATGGTCTCTAAATCCAGAAGCCTTTTCCAAGGTCTCAGGTCAAACTCTGTATTCATTTCTGTGTTTGGGCTTCTCATGGTTTGAAAGCAAAACAAGTGAGAGGCTCCAAGTCAGAAATACAATTTAATAAGAAGAAAGGAAAAACGTAAAATAAAATAAAATAAATGCAATAATACAAAAGACCACTGACAGAGTCAGAATACAATCTGAGCAGGATGGTGGGAGCAGTCCAGGTGAGNCTGAAGCAGTGATCCTGTAGAAAGGTCTGGTAGCTCTGCTCCTCTGGGAATCCAGTGGGTAAGGGCTGCTTGTACTGTCCCAAATCCCAGATTATATCCAGGTGATAATGCTTGGCTCCTCCCCCTGGGCGGAGCATCTCACAATGGGATGATGAGTGGTGAAGTGGGTCCTTGATGGCCCATTAACCAGAGATAACTCCTGGAGGGAGTTACCTGTGAGTCATGGGCAAGGCATTGATGGGCCATTAGCAGAAGAGCCCAAAGGAAGGGGCCTGGGAAGACACTGCCCCAACAATTGGATTCAACAGTTCTTGAAGATGGTGATAGAATAAATACTTTGTGCACATCCTACACTACAACCCAGGACACGGCCTGCATGCACAAGGTTTTTAGAACTTTCTGTGCCTGGATTTCCCACACTTTGGTTCAACATGAAATTGCACAACAAAGGTGCTGAAAGTGCAGCTGTGTTGGGCATGGGTGTGTTGTGTATTTATGTTACAGAACCCAGCACCCCGACCTGCTCCTTCACCAACCCCACTGAAGTTAAAGAAAGGGTTAGTCAGAAACACCCAAGGGTGTTGACTAGCCATAACCTTTGAGCACCTTCAAGCCCTGTAGCAGGAGGCAAAGTCTTTTGCTAGGACCTCAATGATTTGTGATCTTTTCAAAATGCTGAGAAAAGAAGAAAACAAATGCTACTGAAAAATACCTATCTGTTAAGCACAGCAAAAAGAGCACATTTGGTGGAAGACACTTACAACCTCTGTTGAAAAAAAAAAAATACAGCTAAAATAACACCAACCCCCAAACCATTATGACTATTTAGTGTTCCAAGAATTCTGCTTTTGAGAAAAGAGTGGAGGACAGGAACCAAAGCTGCCAAAGATTGAAGTAATCCACGATTGTCTGGAGCTTCAGCTTTTATTCAGTCCTCTTTTTTAGTTCTAATAAAAGAAGTTGAATTTTCGCTGGGGAGCTGAAGCATAGCTTCCTTCCAGGAAAGTAGAAGTGGTAATCACTTAGACTAGTTTGTCACTGATAAAGACATGAACCCTTGGCACAAAGACTCTCTGTAAGACACTCAGGCTCTTCCTTTGCCTCAGGTCAAAGGCTGTTCACCCTGATGCTCATCATTTACTTCACCTCCATGTATTCCATTCTTCCAGGTGTGATAATGGGGATGATGGGATGCCCCAGAGTTATTCACAAGCTTTATGTTTTATGTATGGGAAGAGCTGTCTGTGTTTCTTACTTCCTTACTGGGGCAAAGGAGGTTGATTTGTTCCTTTCACGAAAAATACAGGTTTTCAAAGTGACAGATGGCCTCGCTATTTTCAATTGTCAGAGGCTTTTGATCAGCAGTGAAGCAGAAAAAAATGTATAATGGATTTTATCAGGTGTGCTCTAAAAAGCCTCAGCGGAGTAAGACTTTTTGATCAAAAGCACAAAGCAGAATATCACTTTTTTTTTCTTCTGCACATGTGACTCCTCATAGGCATGAAAAATGTTGGCTGTTCTGCAAAATGAACTTCATCTTTTCAAGATGGGTACAGATTTGTAGGGTTGTGCTTCTTATTGAAGATTATAAAATGTCAATCAAAAAAAAAGAAATCACTAAAACAATGCTTCCTTGTCAGGGAATGAAACCTGAGTCAGTCATTCCTGCAAATATTCATAGAATCATGGACTGTTTTGAGTTGGAAGGGATCTTAAAGATCATCTCATTCCATCCTCTGCCATGGCAGGGACACCTTCCACTATCCCAAATTGCTCCAAGCCCCATCCAACCTGGCCTTGGACACTTCCAGGGATCCAGGGGCAGCCACAGCTTCTCTGGGCACCCTGTGCCAGGGCGTCCCCATCCTCACAGGGAAGAATTTCTTCCTAATATTCCATCTAAACCTATTCACTTTCAGTTTAAAACCATTAGAGCCATTAACTTTTTGGGTTTTTTCCCTTTGCTTTGACCTTTCCAACACAGTTGTTGTACAGAAATCTGGTGCCTGGCATGAGGCTGCCATCACCCCCCAAATCCCAGCTCAGGAGATCAGGTTTGTTGGGTGTTTCCTGCCATGCACAAATACAGTGCACAAGCAGAGCATCAAGAAGAGAAAAGCTCACAGCAAATATTTACTGGCTGACACACACTGTGGAGAGCAAGGATCCATTCTCTACCCAGTGAAAGATTAATGCATGTGTGATCCTAAAAGTGGCATTCAGAGCATCTCTGCTGGCCTGGTTACCCCTTTGTCCTGTTGATTTGCCTTTTTTCAGTTCTCTGTTTCTTCCCTGATGGTTTTAGTATCTCCTCATGTCCATTCTTTTCAGTCCTGGCTCAAAAATTTAACTTCTCTCACATGGCTTTAACACACAGATCTCCTCACATAGCTTCAAAATAGTTTCGCAGCATCTGCTGCACCAAACTGGGCACAATGGAATCACACAGATATAACCATGGGCTATGGGTTACCAGGCTTCTGGAAGAGAAGGGATTTGGGGAATTTATCCAGACTTGACACAGCTCTAACCGAAAAAACAAGTTTCTGAATTTACTACATATTGGAAGAAGAGGCTGACTGGTTTTCTTCAAGGCCTACAGTGTTTAGGTTACCAGAACCTACAGGAAATGGCCTTCAGAAGATTAAAGTTAGTCATGCACAAACAGTTAATCAGAAGAAAACACATTTGAAAGCAAGAATCTTAATCATCTTTCAAGAACTACAGCACAAAATGAAACAACAAACAGCAAAAGTAGATCAAAAAGAAGAGGGTATTAGTAATTTTCAAAAAAAGCCAGTTCACTTTCCAGTGAATCCGAAAAACTACATCAATAGAATTTACAATTGAAATAACCCAGGATGATTTGTCCCAGCAAAGAAATGAACAGCATTTGATCTGGTCTGATTCCTCACACGGATGTGCTCATAAATAAATGCAGAAGTGGTGGCATAAATCTCTCATGAATGTCTAAAATAGGATTGTTAGCACCCAAACCTAAGTATAAAATATGCAGAGTGCCTGACATCTCAGCAGGACCTTCTCAGTGCAGCAAGTGAGGAGCAGAAAAAAATCCTTGCAATGAAGAATTGATTGACTTTTAGGAAGAAATTCTTCCCCTTGAGGGTGGTAAGGCCCTGGCACAGGTTACCCAGAGGAGCATTTTTCTCTTAAAAAAAAAGAAAAAAAACAGAGTCCAGAGGAAATTGTCTAAAAAAATTAGCAAAACTTAAAGAGAATGACTGAGGACTTACAAAATTAAGGATCACAAGGACTAAAAGAACCCTGGTACAAGATTATTATAACCCCTATTTGTGTTTAGGAACCTCCAAGAAGCACAACATTCATTTTGCTATTCTTTTTTGATCCATACATTCCTTTTTTGTTTAGGGGTTTTTTTTGGGGAATTGATTTATGCATGACACCAAATATTCTATGTATAAAGAGAATGTCTCAGTATGATTTTCTTCAGGCAGTAAATGAAGAAGATTCATCTTCTGTGGGTCTGGAACAAAACTGAAATTTGAAAGAAATTATGAGTAACTAAACCAAAAAATAATATTTAAAAGGGTAAAAATAAGGGGTTTATGTTCAGCTTTTTTAAACCCCTGTGGTTCCACTAGCTGGATAATACAGGAAGTTGTTCCATGCACCTTCCTATAAGTAGGTACTGAAGGAAAAAACTATCACCCTGGAGCTTCTTGTTATAATTTTTCTGCCAAAACTTGCTTATCCCTACCTGAATCAGCAGAGATAACAGCTCCACTGTTGCTCCAGTGAAGATTTTGGTATCTTAGCTCAAAGCTACCTAATGAGTAATTCATTTGTGGCTGTCTGTTTCTTGGGTTGGAGTGGAATGCTGTCCTCTGATAAGCAGCCTACAGAGATAAAAAAACTTCAGGAAAAGGTGAGTGCTTTGTGTTTTAAACCAGTGGTGGGAAAGAACAAATGAAAAAATAAAAAAGTGGGATTTTAATAAATTCATTTGGATAAATTTAGCCATATTGCACTGCAGAGGTCATCATCATAGAATCATAAAAGAGCTTGTGTTGGAAGGGACCTTACGGAATATCTGGTTCCAGCCTTTCACCTGGACAAGAAGTTACAGTTAATGATGATCTGCCCTGTGATATTGATGGTTTTAAAATAAATGTCTAATATCAGACCAATCATAACCTGAAATGGTTGTTGTGCTAAGGGAATAATTGAAGTCCAGGTGGCTACACTGAAGTTGAAAATTTTTACTCTGTTGTCAGGATAGAAATTCCTCTGGGCCCTATCCACACAGGCCTAGAGGTGTTCAGAAATTTGAGGGCTGAATTAAAACCTTCAGAGAAACTAAAATACATAAATCCACACAGACATGAGGTAGAAATGCAAGTTTAGTTTTAAATAGGTAGAGAATATTTTAAGTGCCTTAAGCAAATAAGAGACTGAATTTGTTAGTAAGAAAAGCCCTAAAGCCTAGTTTAAAGTTCAGTAGCTTCACCTTTTACAAAGTTAGACAATGAAAACATGCTGTAGCCTTGCTAGCATTCCTGGATGGAACAGATGGAGTAATATATGTGGAATTTGTGCAAGAAATTACAACTACTTTTGCACATCAATATAAGATTCAGATGGGTGCAATAAGGCAGTGGCAGAACCATGTTTGTAACTGATTGGTAGAATAAAAATTGACGCTGTTTTACACAATGACACAGACTCCAAGATTCAGAAGGCTGAAAATGACTCTTTTATTTCTGGGATGTCTCTCCCTTATATATCATTTTACACAGACCAATTTGATTGGTGAAATAAAGACAAACCTCTTCACTCACACTGATCAGAGCAGAGGGACATCAAGAAGAAGTCCCTCCTAGGGGAAGGAATGAATAACAGGTACAGTTTACAAAAACACTTCCCCTCTTTACAGAAAATTCCCTGGGAGAAGAATTTCAGAAAACCAAAACATCTCAGGCACTGAAACAAGGCTACAAAAAATGTTTGCTTGGAGATGGCACGACCTGCACCACCGCTTATGGAACACTGGTCACAGATGGTTTGGCTGCTGCTGCTGCTGTTGTTTGGGACTTGGGAACTTCATGTTAGAAGACTTTCTGCATAATAGCACAGACTGCAACAACTCTGCCTTCATGAGACTGATTTTAGCCATGCAATAAAGGACTTTTACAGCTACCCAGCTCCTATAGTCTTCAATGAAGACACACCAAAAACTTGACACTCTGTGGAGATCTGAAAACAAATCTCAGCCTTAATGTGCTGATTGACTAATACAGCAGGAAGGCACTTCCCATTGTGAAAAACGAGTTCCACTCTCTTAGAAAAATTTATAAGTTTAAGACAAAATAAAAATTGACAATTGGAGACAGAAAAGCAAAAGTATCTCAGCTGAGGGTGCTTGGCACAAGGACAGCCAGCAGCACACCTTCACCCTTTCAGATTTTTATTTTTAAAGATCTCTGTGTTACGTATTCAATAGACCCTAATGCATGATTCAAACATTCTCTTTGAGTTTTATCTGTTTCAAGTATCCCAAATCATCTTATCTGGTAGATTCATTTGTGGGTGGCTCCACTATGTCTGGTAATATGTGTCTCATAAATCTTTCTCCTGAAGTTTCTGGTTATTTTAATTTGTATAAAAAACCAGAAAATTAGCAGCCTTTATGCAGGGTTACAAGGTGACCCCCCCCATACCTTCTGGTTTGGTCAGTTTAGATGTTACAAAGATAAATAAACCTAGTATTTTTATTGTTAATCCTATGGTAAAATCAGAAAATATGCATTTATTACCTTTCTAAGCTCTATTAATAAAACATAATACAGTATAATTATACATATAGTACTCATTTTAATATTTGTGAAAAGCCAACTCTATAATGTGCATTTATAACACCACCCTGGACAGCCCAGGGAAGTTGTTTTCCCAGGCTGGCAGAGGGATAATGAACTTCAGGAGGTTGCCCTCATGAAGAGGCTCACTCAGGGGTGGCTGTGCACAGTCCTTGGTGTTTGTGTGCTCGGGTGATAAATAGAATTTGTGGGCTTTGGTAGGGCAATACCTCGACTCCAGCTGTGCTGCTCAGTTCAGAGATGGAGCAGCTCATCTGCTCCCAGGGACTCTCTTCATTCTCTCACAAATATCAGATAGACAAAACCAGGCTGCACCAGGAACATTTCTGTTACCTTTGGGGGTTTCTCATTAAGGAGTGTGGAGGGTTTAGGAAGTTGGACATGTGGGAGATATGAGTGAGAGACAAAAAGTGATGCCCAGTGAATTTTACTTGCTAATATAATATATATAATGTTAATATTTAATGTTTAACGATGTTTAATAATTAATAAATAATATAAATAAAATAATAAAAACTATATGAAATTTATTCTATAAGATAATATATAATATGTAATTTATAATCTATAATACATATTAATACTATATAAAATACACAATATATATTAGGTCATATATAATATATATTTTTATTATATATATTGTATTATGCAATATATATTCTATATATTATGTTTTTATATTATATAATATATATTGTGCATATTATATTATATTATATTATATTATATTATATTATATTA
>VWZU01003040.1:280967-293478 GCA_013397095.1 Sterrhoptilus dennistouni | reverse complement strand
TATATTATATTATATTATATTATATTACTAATATAACCCAAACCCCTTCACATAAATTCCAAGTATGGAGTCAGTGGGTGAATTTGCACCAAACCCAAAGTTTTTCTCATGATTAACTGATTTCCAAAATGGTTCTTCCCCTGTGAGTGTCTCACTCCCTCCTCTGACCTCCTGTGGAGCACTCAGCAAAAAAATTGTTCTTTGCCTCAAAATCTGTCTGCTGTGGTGCTTAAAATGACACATAGAGTTAGAAAAAAAATCTTGTGGACATGTCATTTAATTCAGTCCTGTCTCCAAAGACAGAATTCATTCTGTTTCTGGAGAAGATGAGAAATTGTGGAAGGTGCTTCTTGTAGGTCATGGTCTTGAATGGCAACCTCTTGCCTAACCTAAATATTCCCAAAATACTGCAGGTAAATTGAGGAGGTAAATTTGAAAGCTCACATCACTTGTGAGCCCCAGAATGAAAGAGCTTGGTGTAGAGAGTTGAAACACTTGCTGAAATTTGCATTCTTTTTCAATTCATCATATATTCACATGGGAAATTCACATCTATTTGCCTTCCTATAAATACACTTCCGTACAATATATTTTTTTCAACTTCTTTCAATTCTCTCCCTTTTCTGATCCTTTATTTTTCCCTCAAGAATCTCAAATACCAACATCCTGGAGGTTCTTCAAGCCTGAAAAAAAGATTCAGGAGTAAAAAACCCACTCAATTCATAAAATCAGTGACATCAATCAAAAACCTTGGAGACAAATCTCTTTGAAAAATCAGAAAAAGAATCTTGGTTTTCACCCAGTGTTGCTTTTCCTTTTGGAAATGTAAAGGTGATCAAAAAGTTGCCCAGATCTAAAATAAGCCATTAGCAAAGTACACATGCCCTCCAAACGCTTTCTGGGTAAACAGTTTTTCAAACTGAGAAAAAGAGGTTGAATTCAGAGATTTACAAATTTGGATAAACTTCAGGCAAAATAAACTTCTGTAATCCAAACTATTCCATGATTCATCTGCAGTGCTGGTATGGCTACATTATGTTTGCTTCTGAAATTTTGTTCTTTTTACTGCTGGCTTTCATTGCACTGGATTTCTCAATCTACCTTCTATCTCTTTCAAACCTAACATCTTTTTCTTGTCTGTGCCTCAGCATCTAAACACGTTTCCTTTTCAGCTGCCACATTTCAATTCCACATCCAAATTCGTGGTCCGTTGTTTCCCTTTAACCTTTCTGCTTGGACACTGGAGATCTCTGTGCTGCAGTTCCTTCCTGTGAGTAAACAACAGCACGAAATAAAGGTCAGGTCAGTGATACAGGCTCCTCTCCTCCTCAGGGAGCAGTCTAGTCTGATGGAGATTCCCCTTGGGATGATAGATCCACTCCAGGTGTAGTGCTGGAGAGGCTGGAGTCAGCAGCTCTCTCTGAATTACTGATACTCATCGTGTTTCTCCCTGGAAAGAGCATTATTCACCAGTGCAGAAAGGCTGAGCTGGCCCTCAGCTCCTCAGGGATGCAGCATTTATCCCAAAGGCAAGAAGCAGGATCAATGCTCTGGGCAGCTGAGCCTGTGAGAGCAGTAAATTCATCACCCTTCCTTGTGTTCTCCTGTGGATGGACAGTTTGTACCATCAGCTCTCTGGGCTCCCCAGCACAGCAAGGACATGGAGCTGCTGCAGCCAGGCCAGAGGAGCCAACAGGATGAGCAGAGGGCTGGAGCAGCTCTGCTGGGAGGAAAGGCTGAAGAAATTGGGGTTGTTCAGTCTGGAAAAGAGAAGCTTTGGGGTGACCTCATTGTGGCCTTCCAACCCTGCAAGGAACAGGGAGAGGGACAATTTACAAGAGCAGGGAGTGAAAGGACAAAGGGGAATGGCTTTGAACTGACAGAGGCCAGGGTTGGGTGGAATATTAGGAAGAAATTCATCCCAGTGAAGTTGAGGAGGCCCTGGCACAGTTGCCCAGAGACGCTGTGGCTGCCCCTGGATCCCTGGAAGCGTCCAAGGCCAGGCTGGATGGGGCTTGGAGCAACCTGGGACAGTGGAAGGTGTCCTTGTGTAGCAATGTATCTGAACAACTTAGGCCATTCCCTGGACCAGCCAAACTGTTTGTTAAGATAAGAAGACACCTGCAATCTTGTTTTTCACGATTCTCAAAGATTCATTAAGGCTACAGGAACAACAACAGGTCTAAAAATAATGATCAGGAGCCTGGGAAAGTGTCTACAAGAAATGCAAAACTCAGAAAACACACAGCGTGGTGATGGACGCTTGACCAGTTAGGTGCCCGGAAGGATGTGTGCCTGTCTAATGGACAAATGACTGAGCAAATCTAGAGAATCCTGCAGGCATAGACAGTAGTGCTAGAAACTATAACTGTAGCTTTATGCAAACAATTAATGGCTTCTGTTAGAATCATATTGATTCATTTATTTCAGTGGCCCATTTCCCCCTGCATCCTTGCCCATGGCAGGAGGTTGGAATGTGATGATCTTTTAGTTCCCTCCCAAATCAGGCCATTCCATGATTCTGCGACTCTTCTATGAGTCTATGATTCCAGGATTCTATGATTATGTGAGTTCGTGATCACACCTCTTGGAAATTCTTCAGGCCAATTCTGTCAGCATGCCAATAATAAGTGGACTCTGCACAGGGCTCCATCACATCAGAATGTCCCTCCTGTCCTGAACTACAAGGTGAAAGATGGGAAAATCACCTGTAGTACCATGCTCTTGTCTATCTATACTTATTCTACTACTAGCTGTGATGTCAGCCTTGCCTAAACACAATAGAATCAGGGAATCACAGAATATCCTGAGCTGGAAGGGACCCACAAGAATCATCAAGACCAACTCCTGGCCCTGCACAGGAAAACCTGAAAAATCCCACCCTGTGCCTGAGTTGTCCAAGTGCTTCTTGATCTCTACTGGGCTTGGTGCTGTGACCACCTACCTTGAGTGATTTTTTGGTGCCCAACCACCCTCTGGGTGAAGAACCTTTCCCTAATATCCCACCTAAACCTTCCCTGACAGGGCTTAATGCCATGTGGAATTTATGGATGAATACAGACATTTCAAGGTTTCTGACCTTCGCTAATAATTTTCACCCTCTTCTTGCATTTTTAAGTGGATCTTTATTGTCACTTCTTCACTGTTTCATTTATAGATACTTCAACTTTCACTTTTTCTATTCCACTCCATGGTATAAGGGAAGCAAGGACTTTTTTTTTTTTTTTCCTGTTTCATATTTTTCCCTCTGTTTGGTCCAGATGGAGAACTTCATAGCAATCCTAAATGACACAGGAAGCAGTTTGTGCCTGATTGACTCAGCCTTTGAGTAACAGGAGCCATACTGGGAATCTTCACTTTAGTGCATAATTGTGGTAATCCAAAGGCATTCTCAGCAATGTGTGTTTTCTTGTGTATGAAACACACTTGAAGCTGTTGATTGATGCACTTAGAATTGCTTCATGCACCATCTGTATCCATCTGTGCATGCTTGAACACTGCTTAAAGACCTCACTCGATCACCAGTTCATTAGAGAGAAGCAGTATTTCTGTTAATAGAGTGCATAAATAAAGCTCAAATGATATCTCACTTCATTCAGCCTTATCAAATACATTCATTGTATGATCAGTTTAAAATTAGAGAAGTCTCACTTAACATGTGTTAATGCTTCAAGCTCCAACTTTCATCATTCTCACTAAAATTACTGCACAGAACAACAGACTTGTTTTGGAAGAAATCAAGAAGCAGCAGTTGATGCTTCATGATTAAAAACTGAAAGCACTTTTAGGAAGAGAAATGTTTAGAAGTTTTTCCCCCTTTTTTAATACTTTTTTTTGGTTTAATGGGAAATTTGGCCAAAAAACTTTGAAAGTTGTCTCAAAAACTCACCCAGAAACATTCTTCAGACAGAACTCTTTTAACCCAGGCCTTCTCATTTACATATTAATTAGCATCTCTCTCAGAACATACCAGGGATGCTTTATTTCACTAATTATCAGCTCCTCGCCATTGAACATCAATGTCTGGGATTTTGATAGGAATTTAATGGCCTTAAAATCATTACAAATACAGAATGATTTTAAATACAGCCCATCCTAACAGAGATCCTCAGAAGCTCTCTGGGACCTCACACAGAGTCAGGGAATCACAGAGTCACAGAGATGTAGAATCATAGAATTATAGAATTATAGAATTGTAGAATTATAGAATCATAGAATCATGGAATCATAGAATCTCAGGATCATGGAATCACAGAGTCACAGAGTTATAGACTCATGGAATCATGGTGCTGAGACACTGGAACAGTTTCCTGGAGATATTTTGGCTGCCCCATCCCTGGAAGCTTTCCTGACCAGGACGGATGGGGCTTGGAGCAACCTTGTCTAGTAGAAAGTGTCCCTGCCCATGGCAGACGTAGAACTGGATGATTTTTAAGATCCCTTTGAACCCAAACCATTTCCTGATATTATGATTTTGCCATCCATCAGCCCTGCATGGGTATCTGGATACCTCTGAGCACCTTGAATGACATCAGAGGACTTTTGAGGACAGCAGAATCGAGTCCCTTGTGAGAAAGTCCAATGCTTACCTCAAAACACATCTCTCTGAGGAGCTGAATCACTCTCTGAATCCCACAGACAGCAAAAAGCAGCTCAGCCCTGACTGTGAGGACTGCTCCCAGAGCTCCAAGAGGATGCCCAGCACTGATGTCTCACTCCATCAATTGACTTTCATCCAGGGAGACAAAGGTGAGAGGCACTGAATATGACTCAGAACTTCATGTGTTTAAGTTTAGCAGAAATTGTTTATCTGGACCATTTTTAATGATGGACTCATTTTAGTGAGTCTTAATTCCAGGTAAAATCCCATAACCAAGATAAAAAAATAATATGGAAAACACCATCCATAGATATAATGGGATCATAACCAGATAGGATTCTTTGCCTTCCCTGACATAATCTAGGGGTGGCTCCAGCTGAATATTTCAGAGGGATTCCTCAGATGTGTATTTCCTTCACTGCAGAACGTCACCCCTTAGTCCTGAATCTGCTTTTTTCCTTGACACACAAATTTCTCAATCCACCCCGTGCTGCATTTCTCTGCTCACAGAGCTGCTCCCTTCTCAGGAGAGCTCCTTTCCCAACAACCCCAATTACTGTCACCTCCTTTTACTTGACATTAAATTATAAGACAAGCAGAACTAGCTGTACTTAGGCCTGCCACGTTGATCTGCAACTGATTTAACAGCTGCATTTTTGCTTGCTGCTCAGTGCAGCAGTACAGAAAACATCTGTGGTGCCTTTTTAATTTAAGGGGGAAAAAAGCTTTCATTGGCTATTTTATTCTAAAGAATCCTATCTAAAGCATATTTTTAAAGACTCCAGTCTGAGACAAAATGCTCATTGGAAATCAAGCAGTACAGGCAGCATCTCTCATGTACATACTTCATCAGCAGAGTTGTTTTTTTTTTTGGGGGGGGGTGGGTTTTAATTTCCTTCTTGATTATAATAATCTTGAGGAAACTGATTAACCCACAGTAAGTGATTTCAGCCAGAATATGCTTATAGGGAGGGAAAGTGAGGAGGTATGAACCGTTTTTGTTAGTGTCAATATAAACATAAAAAACCCAACCTAATTCTGATATCTTTTGCTCAGCTTTGAGAAGACAAGAAGTAACATTTTATACAGATGATATAATTCTTTCTATACCTGTGTTTACATGCATTCAGTCCCAGGCTAAACTGTCCTCATCCTGCTGACTTTCAAAGGGTCAGGAACTGAGATAATCTGTGTATGAAACCAGACTTAAAGTTTTTTTTTTCTCCAGAAACAGGAGATGGACCCTGAAGTTGAATCTGTGGTTCTGCTCAGACTCTGAGCAACATCCCTGACCTCTGCGTGCCTCTGTCTTGCCGCTGTCTCTGGGTTAATCAGGACTTTAATATCATCTATACCACACTATTTTAATGCATTCAAACAATTCCATGGGAGTAGAGTCCAGGCATTTCCTCAGGGGACAGGGAGTAGGAGCTGGCTCTGTTTTTAATTACAGTAATTGAGTTCATTGCCCATAGCTGTCTTTTGAGCATGCACAGGGTAGGAAGGCAACATGACCCCCTGGGAGAGAAAAGCTCCAGAAGTCTGATGTCTGAGATGATTTTGTTCCTAATCTGCTTCAGGACAAAAAAAACAAAAAAAACAAAAAAAAACAAAAAAAAAAAAAAAAAAAAAGGCTCTTCACCTCTGACATCCTTTATCTCATCATCTCATTTCAAGTTATTTTAGTATCAAAACAAGATTTGTCCTTCACTGCATTTCTATATAGCGCTTGAAATTATGTGTTTCCCATCTGAGCTGGAATAGCCATAAAGTGCTGATATAGAAGACCAGGTTATGATTTCGTACCATACCTTCATGGTAGGGGTCTTTCCACTTAATTGCCTAGTTCTGGTATTTACATATGAATTTCCCATATAAGGACCCATTATTTCCAGAAAGAAAGTCACTGTTTGGGGAAATTAAGGTCGTAATTGGGTTTTTTCCTTGGATTTTTTTCTCCAAGGATGTCTAGGGCCTGAACATTACCCCTCCCTATGGGATCAATGGTGAGCTATAACTGCTCTCAACTCCTTCGGGGGTGGTGAAGCTCCAGACTGAAGCCATTTAAAATCCTACTGGGCATCCAAATCTCTCTTTCCCATTGTGATGGGTTTGCATGGGGAGGTTCTGGCACAGGGGTGAATACAGAGAGTGGCTCCTGTGAGGAGCTTCCAGGAGCTTCCCCTGTGTCCCACAGAGCCAATTCCAGCCATGAGATGCTCTGAATTGATTTCAGCAGCTCACAGCAGCTGCAGTGCAGGGATCTATGAACAGTTTGCAATCAGAAGGAGATAAACCCTTTGAAGCATGGTTCCTCTGATGCATTAGCCATGTCCATCCTTCTGATGACTTGATCTGCTCCCAGCAAAACTCATTTCTCTCTTCTGATGCTAAGGAGAGTCTCAGCTGAAGACGTTTACATTGCAGACGTCTATAAATGGTCAGGCACCAGCCTATATTTACAATCTAGATGTTCACCAACTGATTCAGTCTGAAACATGAGGCTTCCTGCCTCTTAAAGTCCATCTCATGAAATTAGAATTACACTTAAAGAGTATTGCTTGTAGTCAGGCAAGGGAAACTGAACAAAGCAACTGGTGCTCCCAGAGCTGCCTCTGTCTGGGGAATTCTGTGACTACATTTCTGAAAGACATATCAGACACTCAGCTTTCTGGAGGTTTTATCAGCCTTAAATAATTTCAAACCCCCCTGAATTACTGGATTTCAGTTTTTCTTCATCCACCAGCTGCTCCACGTCTCCAGTGCACCCCGAGATGCACATCCATCTCTCACTGCATACAAGTAAATGAATAGGATTTTAATATGAGCAGGGGGAAGTACTCTAAAACCAAACAAGATTATGTTACAAGGAATGAAATCAGATTACCTCTCAGCTCCCCAAGTCGATGGGAGAATGGAGGGATGGACTGTATTAATTTAAAAAGATGATGTTTAGACATGCATTCGTGTCCATGTAAAGGCTGGGAGCAGCCATTTGCTCAGGTTACCATTGAGCTGACTGCCGAGCTTGGAAGGGGAGGTGCAAAATGACAGGTGAAAAATTCTCTTCTTTGGGCTTGGCTGGCAGAGAGGAGCTGCTGCCACAGCACTGTGGTGGTGGAATATCACTATAGGGACACGAAGAATGACACTCACCCATCCGGTTGAGAAGAGAGAAAAAGAAGCAAATTTATTTTGAGATTCTGACTTAGTTTTTGGAGTTTGATCAGGGATTAGGGGACGAGGTTATCACCTCTCTGACCACACAGGTAAACCTAGAAGTCCATCAATTTGTCTTTCCCCTGGAAAGGAATGTATTATTTACCAAACATCAGTCTTTGTTCATGTTACAAGCGTGAGAACTCCAGTACAGAAATGTAAAAACATCAGAAGGCTGAAAAGTCAGGGTGACAGTGGAATGTCTTTTTTGGATCACCTTTTGTGTGTTGGGTCCTCAGATCCTCGTGGGACAGGACTTTATTGCAGCATCAGTCTCAAAACAGGATTTTGCATCACTAAAGGATGGCAGCAGGTCAGGTCTGCCAGCAGCAGCTGTAAATTTCTTTGTTACAGAGCATCTGTCCTGGGTTGTAGTGTAGGATGTACACAAAGTATTTATTCTGTCACCATCTTCATGAACTGTTGAATCCAATTGTTGGAGCAGTGTTTTCCCAGGCCCCCTTCCTTTGGGCTCTTCTGCTCATGGCCCATCAATGCCTTGCCCATGACTCACAGGTAACTCCCTCCAGGAGTTATCTCTGGTTAATGGGCCATCAAGGACCCACTTCACCACTCATCATCCCATTGTGAGATGCTCCACCCAGGGGGAGGAGCCAAGCATTCTCACCTGGATAGAATCTGGGATTTGGGACAGTGCAAGCAGCCCTTACCCACTGGATTCCCAGAGGAGCAGAGCTACCAGACCTTTCTACAGGATCACTGCTTCAGGAAGAGCACCTCATCTGGACTGCTTCCACCACCCTGCTCAGGTTGTATTCTGACTCTGTCAGTGGTCTTTTGTATTATTATATTTATCTTATTTTATTTTACTTTTTTTTTTTCTTTCTTGTTATTAAATTGTATTTCTGACTTGGAGCCTCTCACTCGTTTTTCTTTCAAACCACAACAGCATCTTAAAAACTTTTCAGGCAATAATATACAGCTAAAGCTTACAGACAGTTGTTTTAGCCAGTCAATTATAGCACACCCACACCTGCTCTGAGTAATATTCAGTTGTATGTTTTTCTATTAACAATACACAATAACCTCACTAAGCTTAAGACCTTCTACTATCTTGTCAGGCATATATTTTCTGCACTGTTAAGATTTATTCAAGCCAAACCTAGAAACCCAGCCTTTGTTTCCCATGTCCTTGTTTGCTGTACTACTGTATCTTTTCTAGTTTCAGACTTTTCAGTTGCAGCAGATTCTGAGTTCTCAGCTTTTTCTGTTTGAGGGCTGCTTTTTCGGCTCCTAAAAATCCTTTTTACTTTTAGTGTTTCCCACTTTTGCTGAGGTGAGGGGTTTGCTGCACACTGGGGTTTTAGAGCACGTTCTCCCCACCTCTAGCTGGCTTTACACAAGCCAACACTGGAACCTGGTGTGGCAGATTGTCTCCAGCACTTTCAGATTTTACATTCTAATGAGTGAAAAACTCCAATGCACAGTTCAGACAGACTCTCTCTTGGGGTGGGTTTCCTCACCCAAGATTCAGGTTGTTAAAAGTCCTTGGCCCTATAAAAGCCCCGAGTCGTGTTGGTAGAAAAAAGCGGAGTCTTCAATGTGCTGTTTTCAGTTTTCTCATGTTGTTTATTATTTGATATCTCAGAATTTTTCTCTGCTCCCAGCCAAGGTCCAGACAGCAGCTGAGACATGAGGAGACTGCCCACTGGTGGGGTGTTGTCTTACATTTATGCAGATAACGACATGTCGGTTATTTACTATTTTGTACCAATGCCCAGTGCTCACACTAAATGGGTCATTTCTACTTTGACCCAATCCACTCAAAATACCTTGTGTCATCACCACCTCAGAAGATGGAGGACAAGGAAGAAGGAGAGGAACATCAGGTACCACCCAAATTCCACCATTTTGTCCCCCATTTACTTCTATTCTATGAACCCTAAAACTATTGAATTTTGCATCTTCTACTGTGCTAAACTACTGTTTTCACATCCTGGTGATTTGCAATTTCTCTCTCAGTGTTGAAAGCCTCTCCCATGGACAAAAATCAAACCCGGTGTTCTCCTGGGCTCTGTGCCAAGGTCTCCAAACCCCCTGGACAGGCTCCACACCCCCTTGTCCAGGGCTCAAACTCCCTTCCTTGGGTCCCAGCTCATCCAAGGGGATGTCCTGGACTCTGACAACTTTCTGACTGCCCATTGGTATGCACAGGCACTGAGGTAAATTTGCAGAGGAATGATAGTCCCTAATCCTCCAAACCCTTCACCCTGGTATCTCTCCAGCCTCCTCAGTAAAGCAAATCATGCAGATTTTGCATGGTTTCCTGTCAGAACAAAAAAAATGATGGGCCTCCAGCCTCTTGGTGCTTCAATAAGCCTGGATCTGGCAAAGGAAAATCAAAGCAGAGAGGAAGAGAGGAGTTTTTACCAAGAATCCTCCCTCGAATCAGCCTGAAAGCACATTTAGCTGCCTGTAGCATTTCCTTTTGACAAAGAAAAAAGTAATAATCATCCCCAGCTGTGACCCTAGCAATAAACAGATTCTTATTGTCGTTCTCAGGCCATAAACCCACAGTTTCTCTGCTGGAAACAAAGACTCGTTCAGGTGCCAAGCATGAAGGGCTGTTATTTGTACAAAAACTGCACTTTCAGGGGAAGTTCACAATCACTCTAAGAAGTCTGTGTGCTTTCAAGCAGTGTGAATCCACCGTTCCCAGCAGCCTGCACATCATCTAGTTTGTGTTGACTTCTCTGCAGCCACGGAAGACACAGAGTTTGAAATATTGTTGTGTTCTTCCAATTCAATTTGTCATCTTCTGCCTCAGATGGCTCACCTGCTGTGGACCTAATTCTGCTTCCAGTTGCACAAGAGTAAACCAGCAGGAAAAGCTCTCCCCAACCCTGAGTTATATTGAAGGGAGGAAGAAAATAAAAAAAAAAGCTATACAGGTTCCCATTTGTACAGGGACTGTACAACAACACCAATTCCCCTAAGATATAAAGAAAAGAGTTCCAAGAAACCATGACAATAATACCCATTTTTTCCTTCGATTTCAGGAAAAAAAGATATTGGCCTCCTGAGCCCTAATGGGGACTTACACAGGGGTTTATGGAAATTTATTGGGTGTTTCATTATTCATTCCTTTTAATTTTGAAGAATAATAATCGCTATTATGATAATGCTGTTATAACCCAGGATATCAGCTGGCCTTAGAGAACAAAGAATAGTCTGAAAAGAACTAAGAATTGTCTGAAAGGATATGATTTATTTGAAAGAACTGTGTAGATGTCTGTGCCTTGGTTGTTTTCTCTCAACTCAGAATCACTGGGAAGTAAGGATTTGTTGGGGATGATTAATCTCATGTTGAAATAAGTATCTGCAATAAGTCAAAGGAATCATCTGTTTCTCTGTGTTACTCATAGCAAGAACTTCAGCTCCTGCTGAGCCATATTCATCAACAATGCAGATATCTCACTTTATGGGAAGTATTTAATCATGGGGTCAGACTGTAAGGTTATACTTCTACAGAGGGAAAAATAATTTATATGTTGAGGAAAGTTTTCTATCCTTCAAATGCAGGTTCTCTCAGGTGTTGTGCTCCTGTGCACCAGCAGTGTTTGCCCATCTTCAATGTTTTTATGGGGTGATGGGAATGGACACAGTGAATAAGAAAGTGACTCAAAAAACTGAGTTTTATCCATCCCTGCTTACCATGAAAATCATCCTATAAATTTTTTGCTCTTCCTGTGGCCAGTAATTTTTCCAACCAGATAAATCTGCATTTTTTTTTTGAGACAAAATCACAACTTCACTGGGTTTCTGCATCTGTGGAGGCTGACTGGAAGCCAGGATTCACTCTGAGCTTCATGCAGCTTATGTGCAGTTCACTTATAGCTATATCCTAGCATCCAAATCCCATTAGAAACTCCCAAATTCAGTATTTTTCATCCTTTTCAGGGGTTACCCTGGCTTTCTTGACTCTGTGAAAAGTGTTGAAAATCCAGAGGAGTGAAAATTATGTTTTCTTTCCTCCTTGTCCATATGATCCCTGCAGATCCCTGCCCTTTGCACTGTGCTTGACTCTAAGGAAGAGCACACAGCCCTTAAGCTTTAAGCACACTGTCAGAAATCATTATATCTTACAGACTGGAAAGACAGTTTTGTGAAAAAAAATAAAGGAGAAAGACCAGATTCTTGGAGTATTTTTCAATGTGCTTTATCCTTAGGATTCAGAGGTGCCATATAATGGATTAATAAAAGAAGAAAACATTGTGGGTGGTTTTGTTGTGAGGTTTTTTCATTTTTTTAAATGTTTTTCTCTACTTGTTACTATAGCCCTGCAGATCTGCTCAGCAGTAATTAGAGACAGGTTTTGTGTGGATTTCTTTGTCTGTCCTCTCTCTGTGGAACCTGGGGAGTGATCAAGATGCAGAGGAGAGAGAACAGCAGGTGGCTGGAATAGCACCTTTCCTCCTTGTCTTGGTTTGGAAAAACAGGTATCTGCCAGGGAAAAACAGAGCTTCCGTTGAAATGGAGAATGTAAACCACCCCCCCCCCAAATTATTATCATTTTGAAATTAAGGGGCTCTCAGGCAAAGATATGGGAATAGGAATAACAGTTCTTTACTAGAAAATTAAAATAAAAATATAGTAGTACCAAAAAAAAACCCCAAAAAAACCAAAGAAACAAAACACCCAACAAACAAGCAAACAAAAACCAAAACAAAC
>VWZU01003040.1:259360-277238 GCA_013397095.1 Sterrhoptilus dennistouni | reverse complement strand
AAAAAAAAAAAAAAAAAAAAACAAAAACTGAAAACAGGTAACATAACCAGAAAGAGAAGAGCTGATACAAGATCAGGGAAGTGAAGCTCTTCATATCAGTTCTGTGTTTGGATCATTGATTCCAGTCATGGCTAATTACCTGAAGTCCATCAAGGGCAATTGACAGGATGTGGTTTCCTCAGTTATTTACCCCCACACAGCAGAAGGACATGGAATTTACCAGCTTCACAACCCTGACATGATAGGAACTTGTTATCTATTGATGTGCAAGCACAGCTTGCTCCCAGTTTAAGGAGGAAGGGTTCTAAAATGTGTAAAGTCACTATGGAAGGCTCAGAACCTGCCTCCAAACCAAGGAGAAGACTCCCAAAGGGCTGTCATTAAATGACAAGAAAAGCCAGGACCATTGAAAGGACCATTGAAAGGACCAAAAATTCTTTGCTTTTTTGGAAGCTCCAAAATACACAGAAACTGACACTCCAAGCTTCAAAACTTCAGGAGACCTGAAGGGATAAATTGTTCGCCCAAAGAATCCTTGCAAACCACCTGATGTGCACCTGTCACTCAGAAGTGACAGCATCTCTAACAGCTGCACAAATCCAGTTCACACCTCCAGTGTGAACACAGTTTTCAGCTGCTGCCCTTTCAGCTCCTGTTGAAAGGTGTATTTGGCAAATGGAAATGATCTGCTGTGACCTTGTTTGGTTTTGAGAACCTACCAATGTCATGCTAGGCTGAAAGAAGTTCCTTGATAAGGCTTGAGTTAAGAGGGTCATCTTGGAGCGCTCTACACCTTTATTCCAAGATAAAACACATAAAAACACAACTCCCATGCAATAAAATGCAAAATACTTGAGCTAGTTGGAGCAGTCATGTCTCTGTAAGTGTTTGTTTCTTTGTGGGTGCTCTTTGGGGTACATTCTGATGCCAAGACAACTTTTAATTGATGTTTTGGAGAGGAATCTGGAATGATTTGCTTGATGACTTGCCAGGATGACTCATGTCCAGCAGGAAACAAGGCAGTGATAAACTCAAATGAGGCTGTGGGAGGCAACATGCTAAAAGCTCATTATAAGCATCATTCTTCTAACCAGCTTTATGATGCAGAACAGATTCCAGGTTATTGCAATCATTTTACAGTGAAGGGCAGATAAGGACTAGGGCGGGACGTGCTCTCAGGCAATATCCTCTTCTCTTTATAGAAAATTTGGAGAGTAATTTTTAAAAGAATCTGGATTCAGAGAAATCCGGTTCTCCTCCACACCTGGCACACTCTGGAAACTTTGGAAAAAAATTCTACTTGTTTGAAGATGCTCTATGAGGTGTCAGTGCGAATGTGATTAACGGAGAGGTAAAACACAGACAAATTATTCTGAAACAGTCCAGGAAGGGTCCAACTCCACCTCCACTCCGTGAAGGAAAGGATCCCAAGAATCTTTGGTTCCCTGTTTTTCACACAGATGAAGATCCATAGTGGGTTGACCTTGTCTGGATGCCAGGTGGCCAGAACTTTATATAAAAGCTAAGAAAAAGGAGGAGGAAGTGGAATACTGCTAAAGATGAGCTTTGTCTTCTGGAACAACATGCCCTGTGTCCTGGGAAGAGACTGGATATTCTCCATCTGCTGATGGGAAGCAGAAAATATATATTTCATTTTCCTTTGGACCACACGCAGCCTTTGCTTTTGCTTTGTTTAACAGCCTTCCTCTTGACCCAAAAGCATTTTTCTATCCTTTTTTCTCTCTTTGTTCTGCTGAGGAGGAGAGTGATGGAGTGGCTTGGTGGTCACCTGGCATCCAATAATGCCAACTCACCACAGCTTTCTCTTTGGTTTAATTTTCCCTGAACTAAACCACAGCCCCATCCATCTCTGCCCTTGCACTGTGCAGTTTGGTCCCTGATTAAGGAAGGTCTGACTCACACTACCTGTTATTTGATAGTCAAAGGGGAAAATGCTTATAAGGGTGTGATTTACAGAACATATTTTGTGCATCTCCTCGGAGTTTAGATCAGTAATGAGAAACTAAATTTGACTCCTTGATCACGGATGGACAGGAACTACTTCTGCTGGAAAATTAAAACCCTCATTATAGCAGATAAATCTCATCTACGTTCTTTGAAATTCTGTCTTCATTCCACTATAAATTATAACTACCTGAGTTGGGATACAAGAAAGATCTGCATTTTTTGCATAACTGGTTAAGTTGACTCACATCTTATCCATTTGTTTGCCATTCCTGTTGTTATATATATATATATATGGAAAATTTTAGGGGTGTAAATATTTCTCATGGTATCTTTTAACAATCATGGTGTGTGTTGTTTTTTTTTCAAAAACAAAGTTTTTTTCTGAAGAAAACAGTTCAGTAGGGAAAAAAGGAATGAGAAGAAGTCTTAGTAGGCACCTGTAGTTGTCTTATTTTTGTGAGAACCCTGTGTTTGTGATTTTCATACACAGACTCTCAGTGCACACTGGATAGCTGTGTCCTTCATAGTTGCAAAATTAGCAGCAAGATATGCATAAGAAATTCATGATAAGTACTCATTAGGTAGTCATCACTACCCAATTATGCTAATGAATCAGAAGGAATGGGAAGTGGTGAAGGAGGAACTGCACTTTTAGATTCCAGAAGAATTGAGGGGGACATTTTATGGCATTCTGCAGTGAAACAGAAATGGAAGAGCTGTATGAATGTGATGTTTAAGGCCAGTAGCATGAAGCTTTTTATCAGGCAACCAATAATAAGCCACCAGTTTGCTTGGGGAATTAAATCAATCTTCCTGCTGGAACAGAGTGGAATGAAAATGGCACCAAGAGTGGGGATTTTGGGTGTAACAAGAATGTGACAAGGGATTTTGGTGGTGGTTGCATTTATAGAGGTTTTAATAGGACCTTGTGAAAACAGAAGGAGCTGGAAAAGGAGTAATAAGACATATTTTGAGAAGAATCCTGCTGCTTTCAGCTATCCTAAACTTACCTGACTAGTCTAAATTAAACTCTTAGGGACCCTCAATGGTTTTGTAAGGAGAGACAGGTATTTATGGGCAGTGATTCATCCCTTCTTAAAACATTTATTTAGGATTTCTGCACAAAAATGCCTTCTAGAAGTACCTAGAAGTACCTTCCTTTTTCTTTCTGTCCTTTTTTTCTTGGCAAGAAAAGGAGCCTTATAAACCAGATGAGACATGTTTAGATTTTGAATAGCTGTTAGATTTTAAATGGCATTTGGAGTTTATCTTCAAACCTGAGCAGGGTGGCAATTCAAAGCCTCCAATTTCAAGTTGTTCTTCTAGTGACGAGTATTTGCTTAGAGAAGGCTAAAGAAATTTCCCAAGTGGCTTTTCTTCCTCTTCAAAAAATGCTGATGCATAAGGGAGAACACCAAAAAAAGAGGATTTTTACAAGAACACTATGTAAATAGTGAATATATACTCTAAGTCTAATCTTGAAATACAATTTAAAATCAAATTTCATGTGGAGAAGAGCAAAGGGTTTGGGTATAACATGGTTTATTGCCACTATATCAGCACACTGCTCCATATACTCTTACTTTCCAAGGTGTAACAACATAATCCTGGACCCAAATGCAACAGGAAAAATAGGAATGACCTCCAGCCACGTATGAGGATTTTCATCTGTCATCTTTGTAATCTGTGTCACTCTGATTGTGCTGCTTTGACATAACTGCTGTAACACAACACTGACCCTGTATTTCTGTCTCCTTTCCAGACTGAAGGAGCCTCCCTGGGTTTCTCTATGAGTGGGATTTTGCTGTTTAAATGTGGAACTAAACCAGTCAGTAAGGCTGACTGCAAAATCAAAATCCATTAATAAAATCATTGTGTGCAGCTGAGACAAAAAAAACCCCACACTACAAACCAAAACAAAATAAACCAAAAAAATTTCCCACATTAACCCCATAAAACCAAAAACAAGCACTGTAGCCTAAAAGTATCCATTCTACAGAAGAATAGTATGGACTCGAAGATTCTGGAGAGCACTGGACATGTTCAGTCAGGAAGAGCATCTTCCCACTTTCCTAATTTAATAACCACGGAGAAATTTTTTGTATGATTTTGGAGAAAAATCTTCTTTATTTTTAATCTTTGCAGGCTCTGTTGAGCCTTTCTCAATCTGCAACTTTACACCATGATCTGGCTGAACAATTTAAGGGAAATGGTTATTTTTATCAAGCAATTTTCAAAGGAATGTATATATACATATATATATATAATTTCAACCATACCTAGTACATGTTTATTTCTGAGATGAACGAGCTTTTACCATCCCAAATAAAATCACTTTAAATAGCATTTTTTGAGGATGGCAGCTCTTACCAGCTGACACAAATCTGAATGGAAAATAAAAGACATAAAGATCTGTCAATGCAATAGATGGCTAAAAAAAATCCTTATTTTATGTCATCATACCATCATATAGCTGAATAAAGGACAGCATGGCTTAGACAGCACAAAATACCAATTTCTCTTCTATTTAATCTTTAATATATTCTTTCATCTTCAATATGTTCTGAGACAGCTAATGGCTTAATCTGAATAAACAGGAAAAAAGTGGGACTTTTTTCAGGCTACTTCTGAAAATGATGGAAAACAGATTTTTTTAAGTAAGATTTATTTTGCCAGGTACAGTGAAAAGGGGATGAAATGAATTTAGGAGGATGTGTGTAGTTCTGACATGGAAACTTGCCCATTAAAATTTCAGCAATTGGTCAAGACAAGGATTAGTCAACAAAAGCTGACTCTGTCATCTGCACCTGAATCTGTGACTGGTGGTTTATGTCAGGGAAGGGAACCAGCAATGAGGGAGTTGTTAAGAAAAAAATTTGATCCAACACCTTGAGCATTAACAAAGAAATTTAGATGTCACTTCCCTGATCTGTGACAGATTCTCACATTGATTTGAAGGTTTGTCACTTAGGTCCAGCCTTTACAAGAATTTAAAGGTAGGAATCAAACCACCAAGATATTTGAGTGGGATTCACTTTACAAAAACCTCAGTATAACACCTCAGACAAAAAAACTTACATAGGCAACAAATTATATAAAAACCTAAATTTCTAGAGGAGTATTTAAATTCTAGGAGGTGGCACAAAGTCTCAGGCCTGATTCTTAAGGACATCAAGGCATCCCAGGCTGATGGATCTGGTACTAAAACCTGTCCCCTTCTGTAGAGGCAGCTGAAGGGCAGCCTGGAAATGGCAGAACATCTGAAATTGCACCACATTTTTATGTTTGAGCATCTAAATCTTATCTCAGACTGACACTTAAGGGTTAAGGACCTAAATATTTCTAAAGATTTCAGGATTTTTTTTCCATTGGGCAAACCCAAGGCTACAGCACAACTTCAGATGCCACTCCTTTATAGAGTGGACTTACAAACTCCTGGCATCATTTCACTTCTGCAATATGAAGAATGTGCCTTGATGTGCAGAGGATGATATTTAATTTGAAAAAATAATATAAAATTGTTGTGGTCAGAGGCTTGATATAATAATCATGCTTTGATTCAGTTGTAGCAGATTGTCTCTTCAGGCCTTCCCCTCGAAATGTTTTTCAGCTTGGAGGGAAAAAAGGATCAGAAAGGGTTGGCTATTTTGTACATTCCTTTTTTCATTAATAAACAAGAAAAACAAAGCAACAAAAGCTTCTAAGGAGCTCTCTAACCTCCCTCAGAAAACACTAAAATGCTAAGACTGACTTATTTTCCCTGAGATCCACAGTTAATTTTCTTTCCAACATTTTAAAAAATTCACTACTCAGTTTTGGGTTTTTTCCTGTAAAATAATGCAACAAACTTTTCTTCCAGATTTTATATTCACCACTTCTAAAAAAGCCAAAGGAATCAGCAAAGAACAGAATAATCTGTTCAATTCATAGGATGATGAGGAGCTGAAGAGTTACATACATTAACCAATGTCACGGTACCCTGATGCTCTCCACTATCACAAAAAAATGGAAATAAAATCTTCCACTACTCTCTGAAAGTTGCAACAATCCCCTGTTAATATCATTTCTCTCAGTTTGTTAGTGGCAGGTTGCTTTAAAATGAGATTTACAGAAAGCAATTTGTTCACAGAATTGCTGAATATTTGACAGCAAATACCCAGGTTGTTTTCCCAGGCTGATAAATTCCTCCTGTCTCTGTGGCTCTGGCTACTTTCACCTACTCACAACCACTTTCTAGAACACTGCTGTGGAGGCATAAATTGTTGTTTTTTTCCCCTCTCTCATTTCAATATTTCATCTGAGGAGCTATGCCAGCTCCTAAGAGAGATGCTGTTGGTTTTTCTGGATTCCTCTGAGGATGGTTGAATGACCCTGCTGGGGTTATTCCCATGTTCATCCCATTTGGCTCAAGGAGAGCTGTGCAATCCCCCTCTGGACATAAATTATTCAGGGTCTCTTTATTGCTTCATAAGGTCGATGTGAGAACAGCAGTTGGTGTAGATCAGCTGCACTCAGATTGTTCAGAGCTGTATTAAAGACAATATTTCAGTGATAAACCATCCCAGGACTTCCACAACATCACCTCTACACTCCGTCAGGAGCAACCAATGCAAAGCTCTGTAATTAATGTCATGGGGGAGGTTTGGAGATGCAAGATTTAATTACCTGCACTAAATTTAGCTGGAAAATCAGGTTAATTACCCTATTTCAGGGTGCCATGGGGAATAAAACACAAATGATGGCTAAAATCCACAGAGTGGTGTCACGTTTTATCTTCTTTTTGCGAGGGTCAGGATTAAATGCTTGAGATGTTGTTTCTTGTTCAGGCTCAGACGTTTATTAGTTCTTGTCTATGTTACAGTCTCACAAACCATGAGTTCTGCAGCACCACCAGCTAACAAACTAAAAATGGAGATGTATCTCTCTTTGTAAAAGGCCTTTTAAGGATAAACTGTCCAATTAAGAAGTGACACCTAAATTATTTTTACTTTTAACCCAATAACCAACCACCCATGGCCCAAAATGCGCATTTTTCTACCCAATTACAAAACCCCACCCAGACCCATGAAAAAGAAGGTGAAAAAGAAGGACTCAGCCTCTGCCCTAAATCCTCCATCTTGCTTTATCTATATTACTGCATTCTAAACCCTTAAACTCTAAGTTTTCCACCCTGTGATATCACACACTTCTGTTCAAGCTCCACACCCACAATCCCAGTGCTGTCACTCAATTTTGGAAGCCTTTTCCAAGGCGTCAGGTCCAATGCAATGTTTGCTTGGGGGTCAGTGCCTGTCAGCACAGAAAGTCTGGAATTCTCAGTGACCAGGGTTCCAAAAGAGTGGTAACTGAAAAATAAACTCTTGTGAGAAGTTCAGTGGTGTTCCATGGCCAGGTGCTGGGTTCACACCCTTTGTGAAGGTCATTCCATCATGAGCTTTCACCTCCTGCTGGGGAAAGAGTTTATTTGTATTGATAATTGATATTAATTTTAGAACAATTCAACTCAGTGAGGCACCAAAATTGACGTGGAAGCTCACTAGCAAAAACTTCATGGACAGATCAAGCCATTTCTCCTCCCTATAATTTTATTTTCTTTTCCAGCAATAAGTCTGAAGCGTCACTTATTTGGCCCAAGTTTGGTGCTGGATTAATTCTGCTCCCCATAAATCAGAAAAACTTAAAATCTTGATCCTACCTGATATCTGAGTTAATGTGTAGAAGAATTGTTAACTTCCCATCTATTGGTGGTTTTTGCACCATCATTTGCTGAATATTTGACAAGATTTAAGCGGGTCCTGTAAAGGCTGCAGATAGATTTTTTGAGAGGATAAATTATCTCAGACTTGGGGTTTAGTAAAATCTTCTTGAAATATTTAAAAGCTGCTGCCATCAGTGTGTGCCCTGCCCTGGAGCAAAGAGCTCCTGTGGCCACGGGCAGAGCAGGATTCAGCCTCATTGGGATGTCCTGGAGAGATAAAGCCAAAAGACAGCAAGAAGGGATAAAAGCAGTCAGTAAAAATAGAAAAAGAAGAAGAAAAATTAAACACCCTACAAAACAGTAAAAGGAAAAAAAAAAACAAACCACAACAAAACAAAACAAGAAACCAACACCAACCAACCAACCAACCACCCATGAAAAACCCCTAACAACCAAAAGCCCCCCAAAAAATTAAAACAAATAAAAAAAACTCCAAACAAAAAACAGACAACAAAAAAACCCAACAACAAAATCCCCAAAACAAAACAAAAAAAAACAAACAAAAAATCACAAAAAAACCCAAACCAAAAGCATAGAAACAAACAAACCTCTCCCACAAAAAAACCCCAAAAACCAATTTTTCCTGCCTATTGACCAACAAGTAAAACAGTAAAGAAAAAAACCAAGCAAAAAAAGCCCAACAACAAAACTAAATTATGTTTCTGACTTACTATTTCTCTCCTATTTATTGTCAATGCACACTGTATTCCTACAGCATGGCAAAATTACCACAGCAGGGAATACACTTTTTCTACAGGAAACAAAAGAAAAAAATGACATTTGGAAGTTACAGAGAGAGAAAGCCACAATTTTTTTTTTTAATTTGCATGCCAGAGTCCATGAATTTGAGCTATGATGCAAATCCCACAGCTTCATAAACCTGCTGTAAAGCAAGTGTAAAGACATGAGCATGAGAGTTAAATTAAAACCCAGTTCTATTGAATAGTGATTAAGAGAATTAATTAGGAAGGGAAACACCCATTATGTGCCCTTTTATATTTATAAATCATAAGAGGAAGTGCTAAGAGCGGCACTAATCCAGATTATTTAAAGGCTGAGGGACACTCTTCCATGCAGAAAAGTGTGGTGCCATAATGATTAATAAGGTGAGATGTGAGAAATGAGCCCTTCACTGCTCAGTTGTCTTTAGAGCCAGGTATTTACCCAGCAGCAGGCACTTCTAGGCTGCCACAAATCTTGAGTAGCAGCAGAGGAGATGCCTAAGGAAGTGATTGATGGGCTTGGAAATCTCAAGTGGTGTCTAATGCTTGCATATCCTTTGTCCACTGCTCCAGATAAAAGAGGGAAAAAAGAAGAGAAAAAAAGTGATTTTGAAGTCATAAATACATTTTATATACTTTGCTTGCCCATTTTTCCCATTGAGATTTTATTAGTTAATTTAAAAGGATGGATGGACCTCTGAAATGACCAAAGAACTGGAATATCCTGGAGAAGAGCTGATCTGTGTATGATAACAATAAAGATCCATGTGAATATGAGACCATTCTTATGCTGTGCAAATACAACCCTATTAGAAGACTCTGCAGTGTCACCAGCAATGGATTTGGAAATTGCACATTCTGAAATAATGATGACAAAAAGGAGCTCACTTTTCAAAAGAGATTGCCTTGATTATGCTTAAATTAAATTACTTCAAATTACCTCATCATATCTACCTGTAGCTAAACACAAGGTACAAAAAAGATATTTCTCTTTTTAGAAACTGGATTGTTGAAAATGAAAAAAGAAAAATTATTACTTGCCTTGAATCTTCCTCCCGCTTTTTCTTTTTTTAATTTTTATTTTTCCCAAAAGATCAATAGGTGCTTGGCACCAGTGTAGGCATATGAATACATCTCCCAGTAATAGCTTTTACAAATCTGATGACACGTTTCAGAGGAGAAAGCTTTCCTCTTAACTGTAATAACTCGTGTTAGCAGCCTCAGCAAAGGAGTGGAGATGGTGTTAAAAATTATAATCAATGACTCAGGGGAGAGCTACAAATTACCCTGCCACATTACAGGAAAATCGAAACTCAAGCAGCGAACCTTCCATGGTAATGGGTGTATAAACAGGAAATGGGGAAAGAAAAACAGGGATTAGGCTGGCCCTGTCCCCCCTGCAAAGACATCCCACCAAAGAGAGCAAATCAGAAATATGTGATGGGAAAATAAGACCTTAAAAAAGTTTTTGGAATTTGGCAGGGTGGCCAATGGTCAGACCACTGAGGTTAAAAACTTTCATACTCAGAGCCCACAGAACGTGGCCCATGTCTGTCAACATCTGCCAAAGGTACACGTCTGCCAAGCACGCTGCAGGGAGGAGGTTATGAAAGGAGAACCCCAAGTTTACCCAAATTCTTCTTCATGAACTTCCTGTAATTCAGATATCCTGCACTCCTCTAGAAGGCTTATTAGTTATTTCTTTTTACAAACCTGATATGTGCCTTGTTGCATCCCCACCTGTTACATCCTCTGGCCTCTCTTTACGATCAGGATGAATTATGTAATGTCTCCTTTGACCCAAATACCCCTTCAGGGTTTGGGTGCCCTCCTTATTATGCAGTTGCACACCAAGAATATCCTGGGGAAGATTTATTTAGGACTACTTTCCCCTTTAGCCAGTAGCCCCCATGAACAGCTACCCAGGCAGCCCTTGAAACTCAGAATAAAGGACACCAAGGAGGCTTTGCTCCCCTAGTGAAGCACTGGGGAGCTGCTTACTGCAGATGCACCAGTTTTGTATCATTATTTTCTTGAGAGTGAAATGTTCACGTCTCTCCAGGCACCCTGGAGTCTTTCCTAAAGACATCTGCCTTTTAGATAAGAGAAAAATGAGATTATTTCAATTCTGCATGCAAAGCTCCAAGAAACAGTTTAGAGGCAGAGAAGCATAAATAAAAGATTATTAAAACTTATAAAAATCTGCATAAATAAAATTCATCCACTGAACAATGGGCTTGGCTTTAACCCAGAGGATCAGCCTCACTTTTCATGCAGAGGAGGAAAAAGGCTGTCAGAAAGTTTTTTCAGCTCACCTAATTGATGTCTGGTCTTCAAGCAATACCTTCATCCCTGCCTCGATTGAATAAATCATGATCCAAGGCCACAGCTGTCCTTATATGTCCATTTACACAAGAATTCAATATCTAGAGAATTCCTGGTCATATTGCAAACCTCCAGCAAATGTCTTGCATTTATTCTGTTTGCAATTATCTAAATTATAATTATGCAAACATCTCTAATAATAAATGAAGCAGCCAGAACACTGACCAAAGCACCACATAAAAATATGTCAAGTGTGATCCCTCTGCCTGACAGAGTTTGGCCCAAATCAATTTATCCTCCCCAGTAATTCCCAGTTGTGGTGCAGAAGTTGGCACAGGCAAAGGAGCATTCTCTGTTATCCATGCAGGCACTTGATCTCATTTTGAAAGCTAAGAGATTTTCATGGATCAGAGCTAACAAGTGCTCTCTGGCCCATCTCAATTATTAATATGGTTTTAACCCGACTGTGGAGCCTCAGAAGTGCTGATTGTTATCCATGGTCTGGACAGAGCCATCAAACAGGGCAGCAGTAAACAAAAGCTGCTTCTGCCAAGCACAGAGATGGGCAGAGCTCTGGCTTTGGCTGGAGAAATCACAAATCCATGGGAATGTTGTAATACTCACTGGCTAACAGGGACCAGTTTATCTCAGGAGGACCATGTGCAATAAAAGTTGGACTAAAAATCATTTGATTCGTGAACACAAGAAGAAGACTCATAGAGAAGGCTTGGGTTAGGACACTTGTAGCAGAGACAATCCCAGGCAGAATAATTAATTGGGAATTACAGCAGTGTGGGGGTGAATGGCTGTCTTGGTTTGGAAAGACAGGTGTTTGCTAAGGAAGGCAGGAGCCCCCCTTGGAATGGAGAATGTAAACCCCTTCCCTCCAAATAATTATAATTTTGAAATTAAGGGGCTCTCAAGCAAAGTAATGGGAATAGGAAAAACAGTCCTTTACTAGAAAAATTAAAACTAAAATAAAAACATAGTAGTAGAAAAAATCAATCAAACAAAAAGAAAACCCTGACAGAGTCAGAACACAACCTGACACCCTGTTGCTCAGGGTGTTGGTGGCAGCCCAATCAAGTCCTCCTGCAGTGACAGATGTGGTTCTGCTCGAGCACAGATGATCCTGTACAAGGGTGGAGTTTTCCTCTGAGGGTCCAGTGGTGCTGAGATGGGNCAACTCCCCATGGGATGATGGAAGTTTATCAGCCGTGCAGTGAGCCTGGATGGCCCATGAACAGCAGAGATCCCCTGGAGGGAGGATGGGTGGTGGAAGAGATAAAGAACACTGCCCCACCTGGTTTGAACAGGTGGTGATAGATTACAAACTTTTAGTTATATCTTGCATTGCAACCCAATGGCCCTGTCTGTGTAGCTCTAACAATCAGAGAGTGGTTTGGGTTGTGAGGATTTTAAAACTGATCTCTTCTTGTTCCACTCCCTGCCGTGGGCAGGGATACCTTCCACTATCCCAGGCTGCTCCAAGCCCTGTCCAACCTGGCCTTGGACACCTCCAGGAATCCAGGGGCATGCCCAGCTTCTCTGGGCACCCTGTGCCAGCAACTCCCCACCCTCACAGCCAAGAATTTCTTCCCAATATCCCATCTAACCCCACTCTCTGTCAGTTTAAAGCCATTCCCCCTTGTCCTGCTCTATCAATTATTTACCTCAGTTTGGGGATGAATGACTCTGTCGGGCTCTCAGGAGTCACAGGATGCCCTGAAGCTCTTCCAGGCACCACTTGCAAACCCTGAGTATTTAATCCAAGCTCAGAGGCCAAGGGTGTCAGTTCTGAAGAGCTGATGCATCCCTCACCATTTTATGTGTCACACACAAAAGGAAGGCCCAGATTTGTTAATGAAAATAAAAGATCAGAATTTGTTGTGTACCACATCTAAAAATGGATGTGGTTTTTGGCTTCTCAACAGCACAATGCCTCCAGTGCAATCTGGTGATTCATTGGTGTGGTCAAAAGTAATTGGCTCATTTATTCCTTGGTGGTGATTTACTGGAGTTCCTATTATTGTCCTAATTCTCCCACTTGAAGTCCCTGATGTCATCACTAACTTCCCCCTCATAAATCAAAAAATCAGAAGACTTTTTTATATCATCTACTTTTACTTCCTGTGGAGCATAGTCCAGGGATTTCTCTAACTGGTTCTCCAACAGATTCCTACTCAAAAATTTATAAAGAACATTCTGTATCAGTATCCTTCATTTAAGTGCTTTTATTTTTGATTAATTGCTCACAGTTTGTTTTAAAATAGTTAGGCTGTGGGGATCTCTCGGAATTCAGATCAAAATAAATTTTGGGTTGTTTTTCCCTGAGGGTAGAATATCAAAATTAAGGTATCAACCTGATGCCATCTGTGTGAGTCTTTTTGATTTAATATTAAGTAGGTTTTGTCCATAATTTTTATATTAAGTTATCCTTTGTTCATTATTTTTATATTACACATACATTGGAACCATGTTTTCATCTTCAGTCACCAGGAAACCTAGCATTTAATATTTACATGAGATTATAAATTATTTTTCAACTATTTTGTTCTCAACACAGATTTGTCTTGTTGGGATTGTGTTGTCTTGTGTTGCCATCCCACAAAGGAATAATTTAATATTTGTCTTGCAGATGTCACTGGAGTCTGTATTAAAAACTAAACAAATCCCCAAATTTGAATCTTTCCTCAGAGAACATGCAGCAGGAAATGTTGTTTGATGTAATGCAAAAAACATTAGAGATTGCAGGCTGAGTCACTTCTTGGATATCAAACATCCTCTTTCCCATTCTGGGTGTCCAGGGTTTGATTTTTTAACATAATTTGAAAAGCTTAAGGCTGTAATAAACAGTTTGCAGAATTATATCCTCTCAGAGGTGGGAATTTGTGACAATATATTCAACCTGCAGATAGCCCTGCAAGTGAAAACAGCAGCTACAGCAGATGAGTGGATTCTAAAAAAAGAGAAAAATAACAAGAGGTTTGTTTTTTATTCCCCTCACTTTCAACTCACTGTTTCTCAGTATTTAATTTTATTTTTTTTCCTTAATCCACAAAGGATATTTCAAGCTTGGGAGCTGTCAGAAGCACTGTCATGTTCTATATGAAACAATAAGAGGCACAATATGGAGACAATGGCTATTAGCTTTCATCTAAATCCTTCCAGTGAAATAATTGGGATCAGGACACATTTCCAAACATTCTTGCTGAACTCCTTAACAACACATTTTCCCCTCATTGTTCAAAGATGACAAATGGAAAATGGAATAGGGAAGAAGTCAGCGGAGATCATCCAAGCCTGGGGTATTTTATACCTGTTGTTTGTCAGATGTCTTCCATTTCCATGTCTGTATTACACTGTAATTCAATTTGATGAGGATTTTTTTTGCTACATTTTCTTGATCCAAGAATAAAAAATGAAGGATTTGCCTGTGCTTAGTAATTTTTATCTCTTCTCTACAATTGAAGCTGAGCATTAACTAAGAATCATCCGGACTTGTATATTGTAATAAATTGGGATTTTGATATTTGGGGCTACTTTTAAATACAGTTATCACACAGTTAAGGAGTTTAGTGTCATGTTCTGATTAAAATCTAGTTTTGGGTCCTCAACATTTCTGCTCTTACTACTACTCAGAAGCAATTTTTTAGCCTGAAAAATGGAACCAAACCTTACTCTCCAAGCAGTGGGACCACGATCCCAGGTGGAAAATCCAGCTGAACTTCCTTTTGCTCCCTCATTCATTCAGACATTAATTCACCACCCTATCAGACAGCAAACATGGAATAAATAACTGGTATTTTGAAGACAGAAGCTTGCAAAGTCTCTCAGAATAATTCCCACCTAATTTGGAATGCCACTGATGTGTTTTGTTGCTTCATCACAGCGGCGTAACTGAGATGTTTAAAAACTATCTGTTCTTTTGGTTATTTCCACCCCCACTCTACCCCCAAATACGCTTAGATGCCTTTTATTATCTTTGAAAATCTCATCCAGGAAGTCTAAGTAAGAATAATAACATAAACCAGGGACAGGCAGCTGTTAATGCTGGTAAGAGTCAGGAGGATTGATAATTGTCATCAGAGAATAACTGAGCAAAGGAGAGAAAATCAATGGATCTAAGCAACTTTCCAAGGAAATCTTGCTTTAAAATGGGGTGAGAAATTAGTGGGGGGGGAATCACACTGCTGCTGAATGTACTCTTGCCTCTAAAGATGTACGAACAAAATTCATAAAAAATAAATTGCCAAATAAATTGGTAATTCATCCTCTTAGAACTGAAATTTTAAACTATTCCTGCTGAGATTTTAAAAGATAAATAAATATTCCTTCTATGTTGAACCTTGTACTATTCAAATAAAGTTCTGTTTTGAGGGCTGGAACTCCTAAATAACCATTGGTTATAGGCATGATTCCGAAGAGTCTGAAATTTTTATTAATTAATAAAATATGTGGGTTTTTACTTTTTTACTTCTTTTGTTTTGTCATAGTAAAAAACAAACAAACTGCAATGAAAATGTTATGCTTCTTTGCTGAAGTAAATCCATTTCTTGTCAAATCTTTACCCACCTTTGGGTTGCCTCTTGTCAAAGTTGCTACTGATTTCATTCCATTATCTTTCACTTCATCGCTTCAGTGCAGGAGAGAACACAGATGTTGGTGTTCCTGACATTGAAAATGGAGCTTTAAAAAACAATGAGTCTAAAATTCTTTCCTCTTAATGAAGTAGACTCATTGTGCCCTGCATTGTTGCTTCCATAGCTGCACTCCAAGTCCATAAAATAGTTTATTCCAAAATAACATCTAAAAAAATAAATAGATACATTTAGAAAAGTGTTTTTATAAGTGCTTCTTCAGGTGAGATTTTTTTTTAACTAGCACAGAAACATGTTCTGTAGTGGCATTTCAGCTTCCCCAGGTGTTTTGTCTTGTGACTCTCCCAATATCTGTGCAGTGAATGTGTTAAGGTTCTACCCCCTTTTCCTGAATTAAGGTCAGAATTATTCTGATATCAGTGACCCTGAAGGAGTGAGTTTGGTCCTTAATGAGAAAATCCATTTAAAACAGTTTTCCAAATCAGACACATGTTCTGAGTGGCACCACTGTGTATCTTCACAAGCAGGATTTCAATTAAATCAGCATGAGGGACCTTCCACAGAATCCCAGGGTGGCTGGGGTTGGAAGGGACCTCTGGAGATCATCCAGCCTCCCTGCTAACACCTGGGGCAGTTTGCACAGGATCTCCTCCCTGTGGGTCCAGAGAAGGAGATATTTCTTCTCCCTGAAAATTACTTCTTCAGACAAGGGATCCCAAAAGTGGGGGAAGGACTGGGTGAGTCATTGTGCACCACGGAGCTCTACAGTGAAGTCCATCTGATGCCTGAAATTTCAGTTTTCATGTATTTCATGTGTCTGTGGTGCCCAGGGGTACAGCTCTGAGCTCAGTCAGTGTCACTCAGCTCTCTGCACACACCAGGGACACAAAACAAATCCTTGTCCTGCTGCACACCAAGGACAACTGGCACAAGTGTTCAGGCCCAAAAGCACAAACAACGGTGGCTGAAGGGAGAAAACAAGAAGGATGGGACTGCATCACCTGCAGCTGGGATTGGACAATTCAACCCCAAGATGCAAATGGAGCAAAACTTATCCAAGTGTGAGACCTCATGACCGTTTCTCCATTTATCCATCATTTGTCCATTTTGTGACCATTTTGTGTCCACCTTGGGTGTAGCCCTGGCCACGCTCTTGTCCTGCCCAAGGTCTGTCCTTAAAGGCCTTTTAACAAATATCTCCTTTATTCTCCAGCTCTGCCCAGTCTCTGTTCCATCTCAGCCTTCCCAAGGCATCACATCATGGAAGAAAACATTCCTGCAAGCACAGACATCCCAAAGGAAAAGGGGAAAAAAAAAGAGAAAAAAATAGTGCTGATAGTTTATGTGCCGAAAAAACCCATTAAATGTAAGTGAAGGTGACAGTAAAACTCATAGACTACAAACCCAGCAGTCTTTTTATTTTTACTGTGAAAGATAGATGTTCCTAATTTTCCACCTGTGTGGGCTTATAATGGATTTACTCAGGGACTTGGAGCAGCTGTTCCCAAGGTGTGGCTGAGAGGAGAATTTTAAACCTCAGTCTGCCTTTTCATGGTGTTACTCCCATGCCTTGTGCAAGTTCTGAGTGGGATGGAGTTAATTTTCCTCACAGTAGCCACTACAAGGCTATGATTTACATCTGTGCTGAAATGTTGTCAGAATGTCAAGCGGGAGCTGATTTTAACCAAATAATGCTTTCATCTGATTTGGGTTTATTTCCCCAAGACAGAGAATGTTCCTGAAAGGAATCTGCCCAGCAGGATTAGAAAATGGAGAGCTGGAATTAGAGTGTTTTGAAGAGAAAGTGGATATATTTACTCACAGTAATTATACTCACAGTGCTCAGAGACTGCAGATTTGACACTGTGCTTGGTGTTCTTGTGAAAGGTGCCCCTGCCCACGGCAGGGGTAGGAACAAGATCATTTTAAGGTCCTTTCCCACCCAAACCATCCTGTGATTTTTAGATATCTCTGAAAGCAGTGAGTCCCATAGAGAGGGCCAAGCTGGAACATTTGTACCTCGAGTCAGCTGTGGCTGTGGATAAACCCACAGGTGTGGAGAGACTGAGGCTCACGGATTGTCTCAATCAGCACATTGAATCCTGCAGACAGCCCTGCAGAAGATTGCAGGAATGACAACACAAATGGCTTTGTTTTCCTCCTCTGCACTGGAGCGGGGGCACCGGTGGCCATTAGTTTTGTCACTAAGGCAACTGCAGGCAGGGAGGGAGAAGGAAAGGTTTTACAGAGCAATTTTCCTATGGCAACTCTGCAGCAGCTTCCCCAGCGCACAAATCCTTCCTTTGCTGGGAGCACAGGAATGCCTGAGTTTGCTGCACGGGAAATTATTTACCCCTGCAATATTAAAAGAGCAGACAAGGGCTGTGGGAGGTAACAGAGGTGAAGCTGCTTTCTGCAGCATGGTCTGGGCTCTGTTTCTCAGCCCAGGCATGTGTTTCATGAACAAAAATCAGTTTAGAGCAAGGCAAGATGCCTCCCTCCCA
>VWZU01003040.1:234427-249962 GCA_013397095.1 Sterrhoptilus dennistouni | reverse complement strand
AAAACCAAGGAGACTTTACTGAACCTGCAGTTTAGAGATTCATAAATCTTCATTGGCCAAAATTTGCTTTCTGACTTGTGACTTCTCGAGATTTATACCTCAATGCATGCACTTTGTCACTGAAGAGCTTTTAGAAAATGGAGATGTCAGTGCAGGTAAATATAACACTCAGAACCAATCAAGAACATTTAGATAAATTACTCTGATTGTCCACCATTTGGTTAGTTGGGCAAAAAGAAATAAACAACAACAACAAAACACAGCATTTTGCAGAGGAAAGTCCTTATTCAGAGTGGTTTTCAGCTGAAAACATTTGGCAAGCCCCATTTACCACTGCTCTGCTCTCAGCATAAGACAGAGTCATCCATCTTACACATGAGCACCTCTTCAGGCTGGGATGAAATGCAGCCACCCACAGCTGAATTTCACACCCCAGGAGTGCACCAGCACACAAGAAATACTTTACAAACGTGAAAATAGGCATGTGTGTCTGAATTCTCAGCCTTATAAACTGCTAACCCTCCTCTCTTCCCATGCAGCTGTGCTAATGGTTCACCTGCAAATCCACTATTGAAAAATCTGCATGAAATTTCTGTGTAAAATGTGTGTCTGTATTTCCCCCCACTGTATTCATCAGCTCACCTTTCCCATACTGCTACAGACCCTTGAGTCTTAGCTACTCCACGAGATGAATGGTGAGCCCAATTAAGAGGATTCAGATTCCCATCAGTTGTTGTTCTCTTTCTTTTATTTTTTTTTTCCTTTTGGTTGCTTGTTTGTCTACCAGTGATTAAGGCTGCAGTTCCACTCATTAGTGAAGTGTATTAAATGGTAATATCAATAACTGACAACAGCATTGGCCTGAGACTGGCTGTTCCACAAATCCATATCAACAAGCCAAAGAGAGCTTTCTGAAGGTTGTGTCTCCAGGCATAGAGGAAATGTTTCCTCCCTGCTTCCTGCCTGGCTCAGGATCAATGTCAGAGCTAGAAAAAGGCAGTACCTGTCAAACACAGTAGAATTCTGCTCTGTGATTTCAAGTAAAACTGCCTTACACTCAGAGATACCAAGATAAGTTTAGCTGGGTTTGGGGCAAAAAAAATAGATTACAAAAAATTTAGAAAGAAAATAACTGCCACACCTCCTCTGTGTGAATTGCTTCAACGACAATCATTGACAAATTCCCCAGGTTCAGGATTTTGATGGATGCTTAACACTTGTACTCTTACAAATAGAAATTACCTGGAAATATCTTGTAATACTGAGGTTTCAGTCTAAATCATGTTCCATTTTGGGGAGCTTCTGTGACAGATACTGTATAGAGATATAAATCACAATTGTCCTTACCATAAAGATCTTTCAAGACATAGCAGATGGATGAAATAAAACAATATTGGCAGTGGCACTGGGACAAATGAGTTGTAAAATTAATGGGACATTTAGGGCAGAAGAGGAAGATGAACATTTTTAAAACCAGCTTGAAAAAAGGAATCACAACTTACCACTAACCTACTTATTATTAGACAACTGTGTGATGGGGAAATCTTACTGAAAGAGAGATGTGTGTGTGCCTGTTTCTGTGTGGGCAGGGAATGGCTCAGTTTTTCAAAGAAACAAAGCCTATGCAAACATGTTGTTTGTCTGCGTATATTTTTAATAATTTTCACCTAATACTGGCAAATTTTACACGTATTCGACAAAATATCAGAATCTCAAAGACATTAAAGTCAAACAGGAGTTGCAGATAGCCCCAGTGTGGTTTCTTTCATGCCCACGGTGAAGATTTGAGACAAGCTCTGTGTTGGAGTCCTCCCATCCCTCTGGGCACCCTGGATGGTCACTGACCTCAGTAGAGAGGCCTGAGACCTGAGAAAGAGGGTCTGGGGTCTGTCCAGGGGATTTGCCTGGCACATAGCCCAGGAAGACACAGGCTTTGATTTCAGTCCATGAGAAAAACTTCCAAGCAGAGAAGAATTACAAGTCACAAATGTGTAACAGACAGTAGTGTAGTTTATCACCGTGTGGAAGGTTTTGTAATTTTGGGATTTTTAGAACGTAGATGCAAAGGGACAAGATGGTGGAATTAGGGTGTTTCCCTAAGTTCTTCTTCTTCTCCCTTGGCATCCATTTTCTGCAGTGATGTGGGCACAAGGTAGTTTGATATGATTGGGTCAAAGTAGAAATGACTCTTGTTGTATAGGGGTTAGGCATTGGCACAGAATTGTAAATAATAGCCATGTAGTTATCTGAATAAAAGCAAAGTGACCTCCCATCATGAGGGGAGTTGCCTCATGTCCGAGCTCCTGTGAACACCTTGGCCAGACACAAAGAACTTGTAAGATAAGAAATAATAAACAATGCGAGAAACCAAGAAAACCAAGACCTTGAGACTCCACTTCATTCTCGCACCGGGCACAGACTCAGACCTAAAGCCTTCAGAGGTCAGAGAGGGCAGAGGTCAGAAAAAGACCCACACGAACCACCAGCCTGGAATCTCGGGTCAGAAAGAAACAAAAACCCAAGAGCTCTGTGGCCAGATGCCCAACCAGCACTCGCTTTTCTTGCCTTTCTGCTCCAAAAAGTCAATATGTGGTGCTTGAGGATCAATGACATTCTCAAAGGAGTGAGGAGGCTTGGGGGCACAGGAGCCAGGTCAGGGTATTGCTCTAGACATGAGGGACTTGAGACACTGAGCAACAAAAGAAATGTGAAAAGGTAGAGAGGATTCTTGAATTTGGTAAGATTAAAGTGGTTGATTTGGAGTGAATTCCAGGCAATTTCAGGGTTCTGCATTCCAGCAGAGCTACCATGGGAGAACAAACCTCCTGCACCTCTCCTCAGTTTTGATGACAATTTGAAATCTTGCAGCTCTCTAGTAGGAAAAGGATGAGTAGTGCTTCAAGGCTGAGTTGCCTTGAAAACTTCATTTGTATTCTTGAAGAGAATAATCAAACACAATGTTCCTGTCCCAAATCCACTTCATTCCAGTCCTCTCATATCCTGCTCGCTGAGGGCTGCTATGGATGAGGATCTAATATTCAGAAAAAAACCATTCCTATAGCTCTGCCACAGCATGAAGAACAGACCTCTACAGAAAATATGTGTATTGTGTAACACCACAAGTCTTTAGTGCTTTTTTTCTGAGGTTAGCAAGTTTTAGCTCCTCAAATCTGTGAGACTCGGGAATTTCTTGTTCAGGGCTTTTCAGCAGTCTTACAGTCCTTGCTTTCAGGAAGTGTTTCTTGACCTTTTATTATGTTTTTATATCCATTCAAACACCTTGCCCTTTAACAGAAATGACTTGTAATAACAGCCAGGAGAAAAGGAAGCTGGAAAACATTTGGTTGTCGTTGACGATTTAGTTCCCTTTAAGAAATTCTCTACTAAGAGAATTAGGGAACCTAAGAGCTCACCCTCTCAAATCCAGACCACTAAACCAAAAATCCTTTGTGAGAAGACAAAAATAAACCTGCAGATAAGAAGTGTAACACCACCTGTGGTGTTCCTTCAGCAAATGAGGAATTGGATATCTCTGGATTTAGGACAGCAGAACTGGAAACATTTATCCCATGAATGTTTCAGGTCCAACCTCCCCCTCTAAGGGAGTTCAAAATTGGAAGTGAGAACAAAAAGCACAAAGGTCTTCTCTCAGGCCCAGGGTGGGATTCTTGGGGTATCCTGTGCAGGGCCAGGAGCTGGACACAATGATCCTTGTGGAATGGATCCAGTCAGAATATTCCATGACATGGATATTCCAAAATACACGGGCTAATGAGAGGCCGGTGCAGTTAATAATTAGAATGGAGAATATTGAGTGAAATCCCTGAGCTGAGATCCCATAACTGATACTTGCATAGATAATGTTTCTCTCTGCTTCCAGCCCACAGTTTTTCTAATTCACTGTGGTTTTTCTATAACAGTTTAAAATCTTAATCCAATTAAGATCCAATTAATCCAGCTGCTACCTTCCAGTGCAAACAGTGGGGCTTTATTTGCATGGATTTCATGCCCCACCTCCTCTTTCCAGTCCATCTGGGTTTGGGTGTGGAGACCCATCCCTGACTCCAGCAGGAAGAGAATTCATCTCTTAATTCAAAACAACCCATCTTAATTACTTACAGGGTTTCTCATGTTTCTGCAGGGGGGGTATTTTGGCAGAATTAAATGAACCTTGTCACTGCTCAAGGACAGTTTTGTTGGTGGAACTATCTGGGTAGTCACTTAAATCTCACCAAAACTGATGACAACATTTCCAAAGTTTAGTTCACATAACAGAGGTGATTATTTTGTTTGTAACAAAAGGAGAATTGCATGTGGTAGGAGACTAAAGGACTTGCTTATTTTTAGAAATTAATATTTTTAGGTGTTGCTATGGAAGCAGCTTTGAATGTGATCAGAATGGAATAATGCAGGACTTAAAAATACACTTGCAGAGATCTGCCTACTCACTCCCTGAGCACCCTAAAGATCTCAGGAAATATATCAGACGCCATAAACTATAAACACAAAGGGGAGACATTACATAACCCCAGTCAGGTGAAATAATTTTGGAAATGGATCCTGAGACTTGAAGTGATGAGGTGGAATCTTAAAACAGAACATGCACTGCAAGCTGTAAGACATCGTTTCCAGATGGAACTGAAACCTTATTCAATAAAAATCCTCTGTGAGGAAAGACATTTCCTGCACAACAGCAGACAGGTTGATAAAAATTTGTAAAATTTGGGTGTTTAATTTGCTACTCCAGGAATAAACAGCTAGATAAGGTTGTCTGTCCAGATACACTCCCAGCGAGCTCTTCTGAGCTACATGAATAAAGAGCAAGGTCTCTCCAGAACTTCAGAATTTCAGGCAATATTGGGTCAAAAATCCCCCACATTCTGCCAGGTTGGTTATTTCTCCACATCTTTCTACTTTATCTTTCTACTTTATCGTTCTACTAAATGCTAGATTATTTTTGGTAATGCAACAGAGGTTCCAGGCTGAATCCATTCCCCAGTCATAATCCTCTGCTCAGGTGAGACCTCACCTGCAGTGCTGTGATCTGCTCTGACACAAGAACGAGGTGGAGCTGTTGGGATGAATCCAGAGGAGGAATAAAAAGAGGATGCAGGGAACACTTTTGCTCTGGAGTCAGGCTGGGAGAGCTGGGAGTGCTCACCTGGAGAGGAGAAGGCTCCAGGGACAGCTCAGAGCCCCTTCCAGGGCCTGAAGGGGCTCCAGGAGAGCTGGAGAGGGACTGGGGACAAGGGATGGAGGGACAGAACAAAGGGGAATGCCTTCATGGTGAGGAGAGCATGGGTTGGATTGGATTGGATTGGATTGGATTGGATACTAGGAGGAGATTCTTCCCTGTGAACGTACTGAGGCCCCAGCACAGGGTGCCCAGAGAAGCTGTGGCTGCCCCTGGATCCCAGGAAATGTCCGAGGCCAGGTTGGACAGGGCTTGGAGCACCCTGGGATAGTGGAAGGTGTCCCTGCCCACGGCAGGAGGTGGGATTGGATGACCTTTAAGATCCCTCCCAACCTAACCTTGCATGATTCTGCGATGTATCAACAGTGGATATGAAGAAATATTGCGAGGAGTTAAATCCATGCAACTTCCACTGGGAAAAAGGTGAAGTGCATGGAAAACAAACAAGACCATGTTTTGTCTCCATAAAACCCACAACCAGGCCAGCTGTCAGCTCAGATTTTACAAAGCACTGGTTGTGTTTTGTCCCCTTTTCCCCACTAAACCTCAACCCTGGGGATGGAAATCCACAGGCAGAAAGGTGAAAATGGAGAAGGCAGAGTTTTGTTTCTTCCTGTCGCCCTCTGAAATTTCCATTTGAGAAAAGATGCGGAAGTTGCTGAGACTTTTATAGGTTTGCAAATCTTTCCATGTCAGCTCCTATAAGGAAATTTATAGGGCTGAATATGAGGAAAATTTCAATCTCTTATGTAGATTTTTTTCACTATTTGTTTCACAGGGGCATAATTTGGTCTGTAATTGAAAAGCTAAAAAAATAAAAAAATAAGTCACTTCTCCTGCAAACGCAACTTTTGGGTGGATGAAAATCTGTGAAAACTGAATAAAATGTTAGTTTTTAGTTGCTTAATAAACATTTATTTAAAAGTTACTTTGAATAAACGATATTTTTGGGGCGTAGTACCCAAATACTGATTGGCAGAGGAATTAAAGGAGGTAGAAAATAGTGCTGAACTAAGGGATTGCAGCTCCATTAAGAACACATTAATGTGTGCCTGTACTTTTTGATGCACTACAATCTCTTTAGAGTTGACAGCATTGACACTCGTGAGTTCAGTCAGCCCAGGATCCCATGGAGAAAAGGGAAATTTGTCAGTGTCTTCAGGCACAGATGAGTTTCCAGTCAGCAGCTGCAGCCTAACTTCCAAGAAACCTTGATAATTGCAGCATTTCCAGTAAATATTTCCATCTCCTGAAGGTTCAATAAAAAATTTGAGCATTTTCTTAGTACAGCACACCTGGTCTCACACCTGCTCTGTTCATGGCTGGGAAATTACCAGCAATGTGTAAAAAAACAAACCAAAACAAAACCAGTGAAAACTGACTCTGCAATGTAGTTTGAAATACTAAATTTAGTTTGAAGATGCTTTTTTTTTAAGCAGAGAAGAAACTGGTAACTCAGGGTAGGATTTCCCTGGATGGTAAGGACACATAAATTTAAGACTGCAGATTAATGAACTTCTCAATGTCTCTCAGTGCATTAGGTGTTTATTCAAAGAAGATTAAATCAATTAAACTAAATAGAGCCCAGAGAGCATAAATTTCCAGGGACAGGATTGTGAATTCAGCACGTGTCTTGATGTCCTGGGAAAAACAAGTGAACAGCAGCACTGCAGGGGATTAAATCTCACAGTCAGTACAGTAAATCCATTAAAAACACCACAGAAACTCTTCAGGATATCAACCAATCCCTATTTTGGGTTTGCTTGGGATTTAGTGGTTTGAGATCTTTTCCTTATCATTTTTCTAGGTCTGATTATAAAGAATTTAGTGATAGATCTGATTTGTTTATGTCCTTGTCACCAACATCCTTAAAACTCCCAGATTATTTCTGTGCCTACACCTCCATCTAAATGTTCTCCAAGCCTGGGATATATATCTCGTGAATATATTTCCAAGTATAAAAAGGGGATTGACAAAACAATTTTCTCTGGAACAGGCAATGTGAATTTTGATCCTAGCAAATATTAAAGACATAATTGTATTTATCATCACCCACGAGGCATCTGAATAATGCTGACAAAATGCAGAAAATACAGGAAGGAATAGATTAAAGGGGAAAAAAAATTAGGAATAAAGAGGAGTGAGTGACAAGATAAAACAACCTGCTTTTCTAAACAACAAATGCCTGAATGTGAGGGAAGAGTTTAATATTTAAGGAATTTAGAATTGGACAGCAAATTGTGGCCAAGTAAAGAAAAAACACTGTGTTGTGAAAGATGTGGATACTCATATCCCAACACACCAGTCCACTCCTGGATAATGCGTTTATCCCTTGGCCTTCTCTGAACTCCCCCCAGCTCGTGAGCATTTAATGCCTTTTGCTCTGCAAGCTTTTGAAGCTGGATCATGCAAACATTCATTTAAGCTCTGGTCAATAGTGCTGCAGCAGTTTATTGACAAAACAAGGCCTGGGTGGAGAGCCTGGGTCACCCAACTGTTTGCAGCATTGCAGTGAGTTAATCCAGCTGGTGATTTGAGGATTTAAAGTGCAGGTTATGCAAATCTGCCAGGAATTACTTCAGGAGCTGTCCAGCTTCTTGTGGTCTTCTTTGCCTGGATGGAAAAAATAAAATACCAATAATTTTGGCTTGATGCAGGCAGAGGTTTTCCTCTTTCTTATTTTAAAAAAGCTTTATCTCCATGGTGTTTGGGGTCTTTTTACATTTGTATGCACTAAAACACACCATGAAATCCACACAGCAGCCTTTTCATGCATCTACTCCACTTGAAATCACCTTGAAGCAACAAACCCTTGTTGTTAACTGATTCAAAATGCAGCCCCTCGTACAGTGCTTTTGAAATTCAGCACACCTTGATTCTCTATCACTCGTGTCCCCAACATCTACAGAACAACTTTTATGTGGTCCCTGCTGGAGAAATTGGAGGAAAAAGCCCATATTACTTCAGTGCTTCTCTGGGCTCCAGTTTGCCTGGGAATTAATAGTGACAAATAAAAATAAATAAAAAATAAATAAATTTAAAAATAATAACAATTATTCAAAGTGAAAAGGAAGGGGAAAAAATGCAATACAACTTCTAGAATTATTCTTTGTTTTGTTTTCGGTCCTTGAGTAAAGGGATGCTGTAATGAAGAATGAAGCAATCAGGATGTCCAGACTGGGAAAAAAAATAGATCTTTATTGAATTTATATAAATAAGGCCAAGTTCTGGGACAAAGAGCTGATGCTCAGGGACCTGGTTTAGTGGGGGACCTGGCAGTGCTGGGTTAGTGGTTGGGCTCAGTGACCTCAGAGGGCTTTGCCAACCTGAATTGATTCGAAGTGTTCTCACTTTATTTTTTGTTAATTTGAACTTTTTTTTCCAATTACATTTCCAGTTTAGAAAAGAGAGGAAGAACAAAAAAAAATCCAAAGAGAAAAATAAGATTTAATAAGAGCATAAAATAAAACACAAGCAAACTCATTTGAATAAGAACCTGGTGCAAAACAAGGGTTTTATTTTAGTTGTTGAAGTGTTTCTCACCAGTCAAGGAAGAAGCAGGTGAGCACTTGAGGGCTCTTGTAGAAGTCAAGAGAAATCTGACTCATAAATAAACATTCCTGTGCCTTCCATCTCTGCACACATTACAGTTCCCTTGCAATTAGAAAAATCCAGGAATAATCATCTTAGATCCCATGTTGGAATGAAATTTGGACATAATTTTGAGCTGTGCCAGGGGCCTGGAAGAGAAAGTTATCCATGTCCTCACCTTCCCTTTCTGCAGCCAGACAGAGGGATTGGTTCAGCTGCAAAACCAGCACCAGGTTAATCAGTTTCCAGCTGATGAAGCCTCTGATTATGGTCCTTCTGAGCTTGTCTCTCTGGCCAGCTCTGCTCTTCAGATACCACATAAACAAGTTATTCCTTGGGGTCCAGTCTTCAGACAGAGACGTGACTTTGCTTGGAAGAAGGAGCAGACTCACACTGGGTGGTAAGGAAGGTGTTTATTCAGTGCAAAAGCCCAGGGTGCCAGAGAGTCTGTGTGAGTGAGGATTTTGGCTCTCCCCTGCCCTTATGAACAGGGGCGTTACTGATGGAAATGAGGGGGAGTGATTTAGATACATGGGGCACTGACATGGCCATTTTGGGGCAAAAGGGGTGTGGGGATACCTGAAGCCTTGGCTGAGCCATCAGGCTTTGCCAGGGTACTCAAGTACCAGGGCGTGTCTATTGATAAGGTACAATGGGAGGTACAATAGGCTGGGAGAGGCCATTGAGGGGGTACAATGGGGAGGGAGAGGCCTATTGGGGAGATAACGACAGGGATTAAGGAAAGGGGGGTGGGGGTAGGAACGAACTATTACAGAAACTCAGTAATAAAAATCATACAGAACTTTAGAAAACCCAAAATGGACCTTGCAACATCTGATCTGTCCCTTTATGCACCCATGTGGATCCCAGAGCACAAAAGCTCCGTGTAGAGCTCCAGATTTCTGTGGACTGGAGTGGCTGCACACCCACAGCTCGAGAATTGCTTTTGTCTGTTCTGGGGAAATGCTGCTGCACCTCAGGGTTTAATACCTGCAGAGGATATTAAATAGTTCATGTTGTAGAAGAACAAATTGTTTTAAAAATGAAAAACCATTTGCTTTTGGCTTCATTTCAGCAGAGCATATGTGATAGGATTGTCCTATAAGAGCAAACATGGAATTTCTGACCTGAAATCCTGAAAGTAGTGCCCTGCCTAGTGCTGAGGGTATTCCCAGCATGCCACAGAATGAGAGGTTAGGTGTTTGCAGAGGTGACAAAATCTCCAGTAGCTGCCAAATTGCTTGATATAAAGTCTCATTTATGTCAGCAAATTGATCACTTACCATTACAGAAGTGATGAAACTATTCCAAGTTAAAAAAAAAACCTAAAAAAAAATTGAATCAAAACAATGAATGAGAAAATGTATAGAAATTGTTTGTTTTCATGTTTAATTGATTATCAATGGGTTTTACATGCATGCCTCAACCTCTCCTTTTCCCTGCTTTCATATTTTTCTACAAAAAAGGTATTTAAATTTTTGAGTCACACTTTCTGAACTTCCTGCCATCCAAAATTTTCCTTCCTTGTCACTTCATCTAAAAAGCATGAACTGGTCATTTATGCTCTTTAATAATCTTTGCCTTGTTTAACCTACGATCCCAGCTTTGACTTCAAGCTTTATTTTCATGTCTTAAACCTTGCTGAAGGTTCCCCCCAGTAAGAGATATTTTCTCCTGTATTTTCCACTTCATTTCATTTCACACCTCAGTCTAACTCTCAGCAGTCTCTGGAGGAAATCTTTCCCCACTCCTGTGGAATGAGGGGACACCTGGGGACATGAGTGGGGAACCCTCATCAACCCATTTTTCATTTCAGATCTATTATCCTTCAGAGAAAAACCTGTTACCTAATTTGTCACATATCAACTGGGTTGACAAATGAGAGAAGGAATTACTCTGCTTTGGAGCTGCTCAGTGATCCTGAGTTAGAAGGTATCAGATCCATTGTTTTCTCCTAAAATTAATATGGAATTTTTAACCTTTTCCTTCTAGTTTGTCCCATTGGGAATGCCGTGGCTTCTTCGTAGCTACAGCATTGGTAATAGAGTTTTTCAGCTGCTAAATGGCTGCTCATCTCATGCTGATGTAACAATAAAGCTTCCTAAAAACCTCCTGATTGCTCAAATATTCAGTTACTGAATAGCTAAAAATAGTTTAGGTGCCCTCTAAAACCTCCTATTATCTGCACACTTGTTTTCTCCTCTCTCTGGCCTAAAACTGATATCACAGTGATTTCTTTTTCCTTCTCTGCTCTGCTCCCAGAAGTAAGATTTGCTAAATTAGAGCTATTGAGTGTTTTACAGTCTGGATCCTTTTTTGGGTTACAAAATCCCACAATTACAGGGGTTTGTCACAAGCACTAAGTTGGTGACATTTTATTGCTGTAAGATGAAATTTTCTTGCTGTCAGACATTTTGAACCATGTTGTGACATCAGTTCAGAATTTCCTGTATCATCCCTGGAGTCAGTTACATTTGCTAATCTGACTGGATCAGTCTGCAAATCTAAAAGATTATTTGTGGTTCTCTTACAAAGATGGTGTGAATGTTGTGCCTGAAACTCCTCCTGGTTTGTCTTTTGGTTTTGCTTTTAAGAATCTTTTAATTAAAAAAAGATGTTTTCCACTCCCCACAAAATCTTCACTCAATGTTACTGAAGTCATTTTATGCAGTTGTAAAAATATTGCCCCAAAACTCCCAGGAATGACCATAAATATTACAGTGAGGTTTGGATCAAGCCTCTCTTTCAGTACTGGCCAAACTTATTCTCTAATCAATGTGCTAAAACCCACAAAGACAAACATGTACAGATGCTGGATAAAGCTGAATCTGCTACTGTCAGCCAGATGATGCAGGAATAGAAACTCATTATTTCACAGAAACATCCTCTAAATTCTGCTCATTTCTTCTTTTCTCACACTGAAGCCTTAACCCCTATGGTATTACTCTTTAAATTCCCTGTCTTTTGTGAAATTCCTCTTTGCTTCTTTTAATCCCAGCTTTAACAAGCTGCTCATCCTGGACATCACTGGTATTCATGGGTTTAAAGTTCAAACAGAAATGTAGGTTTATTTAGTGCACATCTTGCATATCTGCAAAGGAGGAAAACTTTTTGCTTTGTTCTCAGTGGCAACATAAGCTTTCAGGGAAGGTAAAAATAACCAGGAGAAAGGAGATAAATTCATTGTGCCTCTAACTGTACTTGGGCAAATATCAAATGTAAAATACTTGACTATAATAAAAAGTTGGTTAAATTCCATTCTAAAAAAAAATGTACTTTTTTTGTAAAATAGTGTCAGTCAAGGAGTCTTTTTTGTGAAATGACACAGCTCAAGAAGTGTTTGGACAATGCTCTCAGGCACAGGGTGGGATTTTTGGGGTGTCTGTGCAGGGCCAGCGTTTGTTCTCAATAATCCTTGTGGGATCCAAATCAGGATATTCTGTGATTCCATGATCCCAGTGGGTTGTGACTCCCCACTTCCCACTGGACAGTAATGCTGTCCTGGGATCTGTCTCTTATTTTCAGCTGACTACCAGATCTGGTCAGGAAATAGAGGATGTTTTACCCTTTACCATGTAAGTCTCACAATGAAAAGGGTGGAAAAAAATAAAGTCTTTAAATGCGTCCACTATCAAAATCTGGATTTTCCTGTGTGGACACATGAGTTGTTGATTTGTGTCCCAATAAAAAGAGCAGGAATATCAGGCTCAGAAAAATTCTTTAAAAACTCTTAATCTCAAAAAAAAAAAAAAAGTATTTCTGAGTCTAAAAATATATATTCCTCAAAAATATGAAAATCTAGAAGAGGAGAGATTTCAGTGAGCTTGGAGTCTCCTCTGAAATTACTTAGTGCTGGTCCCACAACATAATTTGATTGAACCAATGTGGATTTCATGACCCACAATCCTGTAAATCAACCCACATTGATCACATTTTGGGAGTGTTGCTTCTCATGGAAAGCAGAATAGAAAGGTAACAGGAAGAAAAGCGCAACTACACCTTCCAGCTCTTCCTTGATTGTTGCAATGTGCATTTTGGGTTTTCTAAAGTTCTGTATGATTTTTGTTATTGAGTTTCTGTAATGGTTCATTCCTACCCATCCCCCTTTCCTTAATCCCTATAATTATCTCCTCAATAGGCCTTGCCTTCCCCATTGTACCCCCTCAATGGCCTCTCCAAGTCTATTGTACTTCCCATTGTACCTCATCAATGGACACACCCTGGTACTTGATGGCCCTGGCACAGCCAGGTGGCTCAGCCAAGGCTTCAGGTATCCCCACACCCCTTTTGCCCAAAAATGGCAATGTCAGTGCCCCCTGTACCTAAATCACTCCCCCTCATTTCCATCATTAACGCCCCTGTGCTTAAGGGCAGGGGAGAGCCAAAATCCTCACTCACGCTCTTCCTAATAAACACCTTCCTTACCACCCAGTGGGACTCCACTCCTTCTTCCAAGCAAGATCACATCTCTGTCTGAAATCTGGATCCAAAGGAATAACTTGTTTATATGGTATCTGAAGAGCAGAGCTGGCCGAGAGACAAACTCGGAAGAACCATATTTGATGTCCCCAAACTCCTGGGGCATTGTTGCACTTGAGAGCAGGAACTGGCTCTGACCTCGGTGGAATTTCTTTAGGAAAGATGTGGACAAGGAATTCTTAAATATAAAATCATTCAGGCAATCATAAAATCACACTAGATCTTTAAAGACTGAGCAATCAGCAATATCAGCAGGAAATAACCCCACAGTTACAGTTCTGCTTCTGCATGTCTCTTCATGAGTAGGTGGTAACTGAATATCTGCAATTCTTTGTGTCCAGTGAAGAAAAGTGTTGCTTTTTATCTTCTTTTTCCTCCAGAGTCAGGATTAAATGCTTGAGAGACAGTGTTTCCTGTTCAGGCTCAGATGTTTATTAATTCTTACCTCTATTACAGTCTCACAAACTGTGAGTTGTACAGTACTACAAGCTAACAAAGTAAAAATAGCTAATAGCTCCTATATCTTACTTTACAAGGCTTTTTAAGGATAAACTGTCCAATTAAGAAGTGACACCTAAATTATTTTTATTTTTAACCCAATAACCAACTACCCATTGCTCGCAGTGCAGACTTTTCTGTCCAATTACAAAACACCATCCAGACTCATGAAGAAGGTGAATAAGAAGGACTCAGCCTCTGCCCTAAAACTTCCATCTTGCTTTATATATATTACTATATTCTAAACCCTTAAACTCTAAGTTTTCCACCCTGTGATATCACACAATTCTATTCAAACCACAACCCACACTCCCAGTGCTGTCACTCAATTTTGGGAGCCTTTTCCACAGCCTCAGGTCCAATGCAGTGTTTGCTTGGGGGTCAGTGGCTGTCAGCACAGAAAGTCTGGAATTCTCAGTGCCCAGGGATCCAACAGAAAAGGACTCCAACTTCCAACAACTTTTTTCTCCATACTCTCTATTTAAGTACAAATATTTTCATTTAAGTGCTTCATTTAAGATCCAAAGCTCAAAAACTTGTTTAAATATGGTTGGATAAACTTTTGCTTGATGAAGCTGTGATTTGGCCTCGTACAAATACAAATATAGTTTAAAGAGAGAGATCATAATCAGAAAAGGAAGGTATTTTTTAATTTCCTATACAATACACACAAATTCCACATGGCAATGAAACAGGCCATGAAAAGAATGCAGAATGAACCCATTCTTTAGAACTTATTTTTAGAGCCCTAACTCTAAATTAATATCATTTCAGTTAAAGGAGAATTTTTCACTCACTTTCCCCTCATTTCTCCAGTTCATAAATGATTTGATATGTATAAGACAGCTTTGAAATTATTTTAATGATTCAAGGTTGTATCCAAACAGTGACTGCAAGGATTTTACCATGAAGTGGGCACTGCCTGCTGCATTTGTGGGACGAGGTGGAAATCAAAGCTGAGCTTTAATTATTCCAAGGAATGCTGTTTGTGCATATTTTCCCTTTGCCTTTGAAGAAAAGCAGCAAAGAGTGATTTTCAGGAGCCTGGATTTCTGCTGCTCCTGCTAGTTCAGTAAATAGTAGGAATTCAAAAGAAAAATCAGAATTTGTCATTTGCCCTTTCAGCCTCTTCATAAAATTAAGGTTCCCTGGAACTTAGATGAAATTAAAAAAATTCTGATTTTAGTATTTTTTTTCCTGCTACAATGATAAAAGAGTCTGATCTGAGGCAATACAAGTGCCTCAGATTTTAGTAATTTTTAGTAATTTCTCCTCCTACAATGATAAAAGAGTCTGATCTGAGGCAATGTAAGTGCATTGGAAGGGACTGAGGGATTCACTCCTCCAGCCTGACTGAATTATTTACACACACACTTCCAAATCTCCAGGAGGAGTCCTGAGACTCCTGTGTGGAAAGTAGCAATGTTTGGTGCATTTTAAATATCCTGTTAGGCAGAGAGGAAGTTAAAAGGAAAGTGGAAAAGAAATAACACAAGTTTGATGTTTACCTACAGAATTCCAAAGCCCACCAGTGAGGGAAGCACAACAATGGCAGGGATTTCATCTAGGAGCAATCCTGGTTATTAATCTTCTTATTTTCAGAAGAAAGAGTTTCACTTATGGTTAAAATTTTTGTATGAGATACTGGTGCTCTGGCCTGACACTTTTTCTTATCACCTGTGAGAGGGGCAGATGGGAAGGATGTGTTGGTATCTAGGAGAAAACAGCAAATTGGTTTTTATGCATCACAAAGTGCACAAAAAAAAAAAAAAA